>LZPO01055386.1:75534-87613 GCA_001675575.1 Neotoma lepida
AGATCTTTGGATATTGGGGGACTTCTGTGTCTCCATATTGCATTTAGGATTGCTTTCTCCAGATCTGTAAAAAATGTCTCTGAAACTTTGATAAGGATTATATTGAAATTATAGGTCACTTTTGTTAATATACTCATTTTAAAATATTGATTCTGCTGATCCATGAGTANAGCAAGTCTGTTTATCTTGTANTGTCTTTTTCAAATTCTGTTTTCATTATGAAGATCTTTATTTTTTTCNCTTACAACTTATATACCCCAGCGGAATCTTACAAGCGTTATAAAAGTTACAATGTGGTTACATTTTGTTTTTTAGGTGAACGATTACAATGAATACAATTAAAAATAACATGTTTTTCATATCTCTTACATGATAAACATTTTACATATTACAGGTGAAAATCAAGACTTCTCATAGATCAGGAACCTTTCAGCCATAACCTTTTACATAGACAGTAGTTTTTATAATTGCCACAAAAACAAGTTACTAGTTTTACTTTTAATATTTTAGATTTCAGTCCAATTAACTGTTTGATTAATTAACAATTTAACACTTTTTAAATGTTGTGAAAACCTCTCTGAAATAAAACATTTCACAGAGTCCAGAAAGATGTTATAAAAGAATAGCAATGCTTAATTATTTATTCTCTCTTTGAGCCATCCTAAGTTATTTAATTCTTGCAGCAGTAGTAAAGATAAATGTGTGATAGGCAAATATTTACATACTGTGTTTCAATAACTGGGCCAAACTTTGCTTTTGTTATTTATAGTAAATATAAGAGTCCTGTGAGTGAGAATTTCATGATTTCTCTCATGGGTTTATCCAGTTCTAATATGTTCATTACTTAATCCCTGTGGCTTATTCTACTCAAGTGAATGAGTAAGAAGGTATTTAACTCACTTTCACACACAAAACAGAAATAGGGAATTGTCATCTGTCAATTCTGTTTTGGCCATTACATATAGCCNTGACTTGTACAGATGAAACTATTTGTCCTCTGGTTCTGGCATGAACTGGTTTGTCACATCNTTTCACANCAATGCCAAAATTTTCAGACTTCGTGTTTGACTGTTGCTTCTAAGCTCCAAATCNGTCACACTAGAGTGTGAGAGCATCTGGCTGGCTCTACACTGAGCACTACAGCAGGAGCTGAACCTAGCCTGGCTCTGCAGAGGTAACTTTATTGTTGTGGTTATGGCTTCCTGTTAGCCAATTTATTGTCAGTTAGTTTGAACTATAGGGAACAAGAATTAGGAGCTCTTCCTCTTTCACAAACTCTTACACATCTTGTACAAATTGGTGGCTCACTCACGAGAGCTGCTGGCCCCGATGTCTTTCTTTAGTGCTGAATTCAGTCATGTCAAAGATCTTCATGTATTCACTCCAGTGTAAACTCTTCATGATATTAATATGACTAAGAGAGATTAGTCATATTAGTCTTTATGAAGTTTCAAAGTANTTTTTGTCCTGGACTTTTGTCACAAAGCAACAGGAATCTTTCCTTGAGAAAACTTAATTTCTTCAAGTCACCTNAAAATCTCCTATTTCAGAAGAATTATGTGCGTGTATGCTGTGCATGCGTGTGTAGGTGNCAAAACATACTAAGCATTATTGTTCAGTTGAAAAAGTGTAAATGTAGCCAGGTCAAAGGTTGCTATAGTTTCACAGGATGATATAAAGGTTCTAGTACTCCAGTAAATACCCTCTAAATGTCATTGACCAGAGACAATTCATTTCAAGTCATCCCTCTTGTCATTGGACCTTCGAATTGTGCCCTGTGACAGTCCCAGGGAGGTTTTATAAAGCCATTCAATTCTGTGTCTTTGTGATGCCCCAGAACCGTGTTCCATGAGAACCAGAGATCTTTTTGTGTTGAATTGCCACCGAGGNACTAGTTTCCAAAGTTGCTTCAGAAGAGTATCACTCAGCCATTCAGGAACNGTGTCACTCTATCATCTGTGAACTTTAGCACACGGGTTTCCAGAGCATGTCACATCATTACATTGTTGTTTTAAAACTGTCACGGTTGTGTCACGTTTTCTTCTCTTGACTTTGTCACAAGGCCAAGCAGAGTACAGTCTAACATCATTGTCTGTAGAAACAAGAAAGCTGTGATTGCTGATAACTCTGATGGTTAATTGTCAACTTAATAAGATCTGGAATCACCAGGAGACTAGCTTCTGGGAAAGACTATGAGGGATTATCTTGATTAGGTTAACTGAGACAGGCAGCCCTCTTTCTTGGGCTTGGGTCCTAGGCTCCATAAAAGGAGAAAGCTAGCTGAGCTCTGGCATTGATGTCCCTCTGTTCCTTGGCTATGGATGCAATGTGACTACCTGCCTCATGTTCATGCCACNTTGATTCCCCCACTGTTATTAATACTATCCTACAACTGTGAGCCCAAATAAACCNTTTCTCCCTTAAGTTACTTTTGTCAGAGTATCTTATCCTAAAAAGAAAAAATAACTAATATGCAGGCTGACACATTAGCTTAGTGAGAGGCAAGCTCTATCTGTAAAGAAGAAAGGGAGACAGTGGGCAATTATTGCATAGGCACCTAAGCTAGCATTGTCTATTACTGCATGTGCAATTCTATCTGTGTAAGGTTAACAGACAGGGCAACATAGGGAAGCGAAGTACCTAAAGCTTTGGAGGGTTGGTTCTGTCACAGCTGATTTGTGGAATTCCCACTGCTAAATCATTAGAGAGAGAAGAATGGATTTGCTGCAAGACTGAGGGAGGCATTTACCAGTGTTTAGAAACAACCAGGGGTCTATGAATTNTCTTCTATGTTCCAAGATCTCTATGCTCAGATGGATTTCAAATGCTATCAGAAAAAAATATCCTTTGAGCTGTTTCAAACTCAATGGAGAACTCCAAGAGGAGCTTCAAGAGTTTAGGCTTCATTCCTTCTAACGTGGCAACAGTAAGATTCCTTCATTTTGCTTGGCAGAGGGCAGAGCAAATGGGACATGTGAATGGTCACCCAGCTCTCTTGATNCGCTGAATGACACAACAAAGTCCTCTTAGTTTTAAATTGTTTTGTTGTTGTTGAGGGCTGGGATATTAGGACAGAAATCATGAAGGGTTATCCATATGAAGTGTTATGTCAGTGGCAGAAAGTGGAAAAAAAAACCCAGTTTGTTACCAGAGCAACATCTCAGTGATTAGCTGAAGGCGACACTCAGAACACAGCATCTGCTTGGCTGGAGTGGAAGCTGGTAAATCACAGTGTCCTTAACCTTGTTTTTCAAAACCCAGTGGTTTAATTGAAATGACTAGTCATGTGTTTCTTGTGATGCTTCCTAATTAATTGACCTATCTGGAATTCTGATTTAATTACAATTTGTTTCTTAAATGCTTCAGCTCATTTATCTTTTAACTGAGTTTTTAGTATTTACATAAAACCTTAGGAGAATCATGTGCTATGGATTGTAGATAAGATGAAATCACACACACACACACACACACACACACACACACACACACACACTATTGACACATTCCAAGGACTATAAAGAGGGCATTGCAGATGTTTATTGGCAGGGTTAAGTAACTCAAGATACCGTTGAAATGGCTGCATAAGTCTCCCAATGCTGATGGCAAGGGACATTGTTGACAGTGCATAGAGGCTAAGGTGTTGCCTGCAGCTTCTCAACAGCCAGTGCTTTTGCAAGGCAGCTGAGTAGAGTCTGAGCAAATTACAAAGCAATGTTCTGCAAGGAGCAGGGAGCAGCCTCCCTCCCACTGCCTGATGCCAGGCTGCAGCACCCACCGTGTTCCCCTTCATTTGTCTTCGATGACAGCCCGACTCTCAAAAGTGTCACTAATAAACCAGTTCCCAATTAGCTGTGGAGGTTTTTCAGGGCTCTTGGCAACATTCCCACAGCTTCTGGGGGCTGTGGCTGCCTACAAACAGAAGATCATTTCTGCTTTGCACGACTTAAAGGCAAGAGCCGCTGGGAAGGCAATGCTGCGGTTTCATTACTTCTTGCTAGCAGGAGAACAGAGCACATTGCTTTTAATGCTCCAATGTGTCATTTGAAGGGGAAAAAAGTAAGTCTTCCTGCCTGAACCTGAACTATTTCTTTTTTGTTTTACAACTGTGTGCACACATCCACAGCCCACAGTGCCCTTACAGATGAGTCCTCAGAAAATCCTACATAGCAATTTGGGGACAGCAGGGTGTAATAAAGTTAAGGGTTTGGAATGAGACTGCAAGAAAGGCAGAATCAGAGTCTGCCACTTAGCTGCCATTCAAACAGTTGACAGTAGGTCAACTCTTGAGGTATCTTTGTGTTTGACCCGAGCTCCAAGGAGAAAGGCAGTTTCACTTGGGACTTTTGTAGGGGTCAAAGCAGGCAGCCTCTCTCGTCTTTCATAAGCCACGTTGCTGCTAGACAGTTAATCACTGGTTTGTGTCCCTGTTTAGAATGTTCGTAGGACAAAGAAAATCCCTTTATCCTGTTGAAGGTGTTAGTGCATTGTTTGTTTGGCATCCATACCTCTAAATATAGGGTGGAGTCTTGTTTTCAGAGAACGGCTCTGAAAGTACCCTGGTCCTCCCTGCGAGTGAATCTCACAGGGTTCTTAGTACTCACACAGAAGACATACATAGTAGGCACTGTTGTTTGTGTTTCACAGATGATGTAGTTTCATGTGACCCAATCGCAGGCAAATCCAGTTAACTCTACATCTCAAACTCTTGATGTTGTATTGTGCATNACACATCTGACCTACATCAGCTTTTAGGTATGGTATACCAAGATGGTAGATATGGAAAGNTTTTATAATCTTCCTTAGTCTACTTAAAGTAAATGGAGATGTGAATTCTGCAAGGAGAAGTGTGTAAACTCTTACCAAGGAGCTATTTCTTTGTCCCTTGTCTCTTACTCAACTTAGGAAGCAATCAGTATGTTAAGGGCCTTTACTATCGCTTCCCTAGTAAGTGCTCAACAATTAATGCTCTGTGTTGTTGCCGCTCATGGTTGAGTACATGCAAATGAAAAGACTGCCATCACTCCATGTGATGCTTGAGTACCACTGCGTATCTCCAGGCATTTAACTATGCACTGTGAAGTCTACTTGCAGTACTAGCATTCACTATTTGTTTCATTCACAATCCTGAAGGCCTTATAGTCTTCTTAAGGGCTGATGAATTCCAGAAGGGCTGCTGTCCAATTTGACAGGCATTAACAGGAGGTGAGCTGGTGACAATGCTCTCTTGGCAACATAGATGCCATTGTTCAAATAAAACTTGAGCACATAGAAACAATAACAAAAANTAGACATGCCTCCAGAGTAATGTTATTGATCCAGGAGTGAAATTACTTTTGTTCTTTCTTTTCTATTTAGCTGCTCATTTCAGCAATGCAGTTACCTCTCTTCACAATTTAGAGAGGCCTGTGCTATACTACAGTTGTTTACCAATTGTTGCCCTCTCCTGAGCTTTCCACAAGGAAACTTATGTCAGGTGAATAATTATATACCTCCATGCTTGATAGAAATTTCTAGATCTCCTTCATACAAGCAGCTTCAAGATCGACTGTAATTTTATTTAGAGTNCAAGTGATATTCTATATGGTCACAACATTTCCATATGTATTGACCAGAACTTCAGTCAGAATTTCATTAATAGGTTAGAGGAAATACCATGTTCATGTGATTTTCTCCCTGAAATAGCACTTTCTGGACTCGACGAATCACATCATCATCCTTATGAGGACCGAGTAGGCAAACACTTCTGCTTACAGATGGGGGCAGTTGAAGCACTACATGATCAGGGCTAGCCTTTTACAAACTAAAATCAACTTCTCCCTGTCAGTTGAGATGAGTATTCAAATTCCTCACTATGTCACATCCTATTGCCTTAGGAACAGGTACAGCTGTGAAGAATGTTCACATTGAATTGGCTCCAGAATTCACCAGGGGAAAGGGATTTTCAGCTTCCCAGGGACTTGCAGCACAGAGTGGGAGGTTGGCACAGATTTGTGGTTGAGCATCCTGCTCTCACTCTTCTCTGCCACCTGGGCCCACCATGACACCTCCCATGTGGGATTTCTTTCACAGCCAGAAGACTCCCTTTGCCTTCTCTGAATCTCCTATATCCCATCTGTAAATTGAAACAAACAAATTTGGAAGAAGTTTCATTTGCTATATGTAACTATTTTCTTCTTTTTACTGTAACTCTGCCTACTTCACTTTAAAAAAAAAAGAAAGAAAGAAAAACTCAGGAGAGCTGTAAGCTGTTACCCAAATACATTCAATCCAAACATAGTTAAGGTTATTGTCCTCAACTCCAACTGACTTAAAAAATGTCCCTATGAAATTTGTTCAGCTCCTGCCTCAGACAGGGCACTGTGCTGCATGTTCATTCAGTAAGGGTGAATTAGGTATTGCTGGGGCAGCTTATCAGTCACCTCAAACACCCCTGGTTGTTTCCACTCACTTTATAGCCTGCCATAAAGTGAGCTTTATGAAAGTGATCTTTCAAGCCGACTCACATAGATTAACTAGAGTCTTAAAGCNTCATTTCACGGAACTATCATTTGCACTCCATAATAGAATATATTTTGTAGTTCCCCTCCCTAACTAAAGAAATTAAATTAATCTATATCTTTATCCTTAAATCTCTAAGACCATATCTTAGTCTTAGAAGACACTATGATAGTTCCATTTTTTGTTTGTNTAAGAACTGATTTAAGATTAATGCTATTCAGGAAATAATATTTCACGAATTATTTTATGAATTATAGCAATTTCCTTGTGTGATAATTCTTCTTAACATTTTAATTATATATATTTAAGTTGTACAACATNTTGTTTTCATATTCACATTGTCTTAGTTTTNGGCCTGTTGCTGCAATAAAAAACTGGCCAAAAGCAACTTAGTGAGAAAAGGGTTTATTTGGCCTATGAGTTCTGACTTCAGTCCATTACTGGGGAAAGTCAAGGCAGGAACTCAAGAACTGTCATCTGGTAAGGGATGACTTCAACTGAGAAATGTCTCTATCAGAATAACCCAGAGGCAATCAGTGGGGGCATTTTCTTTATTAATGATCAATGTGGGAGGGTCCAGCCCACTGTAGGGAGTGTCAAAGTNGGCAGGTGGTCCTGGGTTGTATCAAAAAAAAATGCAGGTTAAACAAGCCATGGAGAACAAGCCAGTAAGCATCATTTCTCCTTGGTCTCTGCTTCAGTTCCTGTCTTCAGTTTCTTGAGTTCTGCCTTGACTGCTCTGAAAGATGGACAGTGACATGGAAGTATAATCAACTATCTCTTCCCCAAATTGCTTTTGGACAGGTTTCTATCACAGTAATAGAAAGCAAACTGAGACAATGTCCACTTTGAGCTTACTTGGGGAACTCTATCTGTAATCTCATATTCAGACTTTAAGAGTTATTCTTTGGCAATGCTTCCGGATATAAACATCAATAGNGGGGTACAAGAGTCACTGGAAGGCTTTGGGGGAGACAAAGGGCCCAGGTTTTGTTGACCAATCTCAATGTAGATTTCCCTAGACCCTGGAAGATCAGTGACAATGTTGATGTTTTCATATCTAAAAAAGCCTTAAATTTTACTAGGAGATGTCCTCAGGCCATGTGGGGTCATGAGTAAAATCCCTGGGTCACTGATGGATACATGGGAGATGTTGATTGGCAAAGTCAGTATGTTCCCTTTTAGTGGTTTCAGGGAGTTAGAAGTAGTAGGTTAGAAATGTGATGGAAAGTTACCAGCAAACTCTGAAAGAGTCAGACTAAACAACTAGAACACAAAATGCCCCCCCTTTTTTAATCATCATAAAGAAGTTACAGGTTTTCCAATAAAAATTTGATTTCTATGCTACATATTTTCATATTTAATCTGGAATAAATAATTTTTTCAATTAATATCCACTAGACAATTCTCACGCTCATTTTATAATGTTTCAAAATTTTAAATCAGTTTTTATTCAAACAATCTATCCAACAACAATTAAAAAAAANCAATNGCCTTCTGGCTCATTCTTTTTTAATGTTAGANCTGTCGCTTTGGACAAACAAGTTTTTACCATTTTTGGCTCATTATCACCATTCTGGATCTTATCCTTGAAATTTAAAATTTGCTTATACCACTGTTTCTTGGTTGGCCACTTGAGATTTCTTGTTTTGACAAATGAGGATTTGTGTCATTTACCATAATTTCTTCCCTGCTTCCTGTATTTTCTTAATAGACTTTTACAACTAGACTTGGGGTTTTTAACTAATTCCTTTGTAGCTAAGAGTAAATGAATAGTGGTTTTTCCTCTTATTTCACTGAGTACCACTTTGCAAGCTGATGATCTCAGTGAACCTGGCCTTCTCAGCTCTTCTTCCTTGGTCATATTTCATATAGTTCTGCATTTCAACTATTGTTTTCATATTCCCAAGTTAGGAATTATTCACATTATATAATTCACACTGAGATCTTCTATATCATCTACTATGACTCATTTCTAATAGNATTCATTAAATGTGTATATTAACTATTTTGAAGGATAGCTAGATAATATACTATAATTTGATTTGTATAGTATTTCATTTTTCTTTTCATTGTATTTGAACTATCTTAATTTCTATATTGTAAATTCTGTATTGTAGCTGAATAATTTACTGACTTACTTTCCCCTTTCAAATATAATATTTTTTATAATCTTTGAGAATATCGTATGTGTACACTATGTAATTCCATCATATTTACCCCAACTTCTCTCCCTAATTCCTTGGAGATCTATACCCACACCCCTTCAATTTATCCTGACTTCATTTTCTATTATTTTCATAGCCCAGTGAGTCCAATTTGTACAATCCATAGATTCGCTAGAGAACAGTCAACTTGNTAGGCACCATACCTCTGGAAGTGGACTCTCACTCCCCTAGCAGTCAACGGCTTTTAAAGGGTCCTGGGCTAGAGGTAGGGATTTGTGAGCCCTTCCCCACTCCATGCTGAGATGTTTACTGGATAGATCTTGTACAAGACTTATTCAGGCATCCCCAGCTGCCTTGAGTAAATGAATACATTGGTTCTGCCATGTCCAGAAGACATTGTTTCACAATGGTTCTTCCCAACCTTTGGTTCCTAAAATATTTCTGCTNAATTTTCCCTATTTCCTGAGTCTTGTAGAGAGGGGATATGATAGAAATGTTGAATTTACAGCTGAGAACTTCATGGACACTTATTTTCCTTGCTTTGACTAGTTGTAAGTTTTTGTATTAGTCATTGTTCACTGCACAGACAACTTCTCTGATAAGTTCTGAGACTGGCAGTAAACTATGGGTATATGGATATGCATTTAGAAGAAAGTTTGTTACTATGTTTATTTAGCAAAATAATAGTAATAAGCTGACCCTTGAGAACTTTGAGCTCCCTAGCCATGGACNCTTGGCCAGATTTACAGTACTAAGCATACATTTCCTTCTATGGAGAAGACCTTAAATCCAGTAAAAACAGTTGGTTACTACTATAACATTTGTGCCACTGTTGCAAACAANGTCATATCTTACCAGGCAGGTCATTATATAGCTCACAGTGTTCATAGCCAGGTAAGAAATGTATGAACTTTCACTTCCAATAGCCTGTATANTACCTTTTGGTTTACGAACATTAGCCAGCAGCTTCCTGGTCAATAACAACTTGATTTTTCTGTGCCCTGTGAACAAAGTATGTGGTGTCTTCATCAATAGGATGATACTATTAAGTTCTGGTGGGCAACCAAGTGCAATGGCAATAGCTTGTATTATATTTGGGACCTCTGGAATATCCCTGTGACCAACACCTTGAGGGGAGGTATGCCATACTTAACAATGCACTTTTTATTCAGGAACATACAGCTTCTGGGAGGAGCATTATCCCTTCTGTAGGGTAACTATAATTAAATTATTTAATATGTGTATATATATATATTATTTATATACTGATGGTTTATAAAATAGTAGGTTTTTATATGGATTTTCAAAACATCCTTAGTGTTCATTATCTACTCCCCTCATTATTGCCACTTTCCTACCCTCACATCCCACTGTGTGCTTAGACCTTTCTGTAGCTTAGACTGGCTTGCTTGGATTGGTGCCAATATCCCTTTATCTTGATGCATCCCACTGTTTTACTCTGCACATCTTCAAGAAACTTCTAATGAGAAGGTATGTATAAGGTAAGAGTTTGTGCATTTTTGAAATTGTTTTTATTCTTTCCTCCTATGCAAAAAGGAATAGATACTATTAGCCAGTGGCCACTGTTTTAGTAACAGTGATGAACCTTATTTAATACAAATGATCTTACAAAACTCTGTGACAAAGTAATCGCAGCAACTTCGTAACCATAATAAAGCAGATTAAAATAGGATCACTCCAAATTAATGCTGGAGCACAGATAATAGTGGATCCATGTGCAAACTACAAGACCATCTTAAACCCCTTCTCTTAGCTCCTATCAGTAGATTTTGCTTTCATACCAAGTAAAAAAGCTTTATATATCTCTGTTTCATTTCTCCTTATTCCTAAATAAAAAGTATACAAAACCATGAATCAATCCCAGTTTCTGACAACNCCCAAAATTCTATTCCCTCTAGCTCTCCAAAAATCACTCAACACAAGTCTAAATCCTGTCATGTGAATTCTTCTAATACTGTTTTGCAGAATTGCCCATGCTTCCTGTGGGTTGACGTCTTACCAAAGTAACAATCACTAACCCAACTTACCCAACTACATATGTACTCCTGTAGTCTTTGCTTGGTGAGCATTAGCACAGTATATTTGTCATCTGGCTGGATATAGAGCTGTAGGTTAAAAATTCCACCATCTCAGGGTTTNGGAGGATCACTCCTCATTTTGCTAGGCTTAGACTTCCTGATGAGAAGTCTGGTGTCAGTCTTGCTTTTGTTTAAAGCTACATGTTTCATTTCTTTGAAGCTTGAGGGAAGAAGGGTAACATTAAAGTAATATTTATTAAGTACTCATTATATTCCAAGCATTAAATAATGCGTTCTTCATGCCTTAGCATACTTGATCCTTGAGGAAGCCAGANAAGTGAGCACTACCTGAACTTACATAAATGAAGTAACTATCTCAAGGTCACAACTAGCTAGTGGCAGGACTGGATTTGAGCCCAGACCTGTCCCACTCCTAATCCCTTGAGTTGCACAATTATGCTAATGATGCTTCAAGAGTGTCTCAAGAGAATTTCAGCACAAAGATTTACTTAGTGAAAAAATGTGAAACCAATGATTAAAATCAGAATTTGAGATTACATNTAAGTTTCATTGGCAGGCAATTTTCAACTTAAAATTTCCTCATGTTCAGCTGAATGTAATTCAACCTTGGGAAAAGAAAGCCAGTGGCAAATCCAGAGAGAATAAAATATGATGAGTCTCTCTCCACAAAGACAGTTGGAATCTTATCACAAACACTGACTTGGAGAACACTGACTAGCATGGTGGACCACAAAAATAAACAAACAAACAAAATAAATAAATTGAATTTTAAAAACCCTTAAATTTCATTTGAATTAGCTAAGATTCTCTCTATTTNTTTTTGTATTTGAAATTCAAATAGTTCCAACAAGAGTTTGAAAAATGACTAAATACATGAAACATGATAGCTTATAGTGAAAACACAGAGGTCCATATGAGTACAAGCAGAACTGAAAATGAATGTTTTGTCAAAACTTGATCTTTGAAAGGACAATCGCTGCATCTGAAACTCTCATCAGGGTTCCCAGCCACATATCAGCTGTCGCTGGAGTTCCTTGTGTTTGTGTACTGCCCCCAAAACTGAAAAGAAAATCAAAACCCAATAGGATCACACAGGNCTTTAAAACAATGCAACTTTCAAGTGTTAGCAACCTGAATTCATCCCATTCTTCCTTTGATGCCCCTGTGTGGACTGCGATTCCTGTGCATTTAGTGATAGGGAAGGACATATGAGCGTATTAGCTTTCATAAAACCATGCTGCTGTAGATTTGAGCCACAAGTCTCTCGTAGCACCAGATTTTGGAGGTGTAATGACGTTCTGGAAATGGTGAGCAGTATTATATTTGGCTTTACTGTAAACACAAAGAAAATAT
>LZPO01055387.1:0-35415 GCA_001675575.1 Neotoma lepida
TTCTTCTCTCCCCCTAGTTCGAATGTCCCGCCTAACCTTATTCTGCCTCACCATTGGCCAAACAGCTTTATTTATCAACCAATCAGAGCAACACATTTTCAGAAAGACATTCCCATCACATGGGATCATCCAATACCTACCTAGTGCTCAATAGTCATGCTATGAATGAGCAAATGAATGACAACTATGGGAATAGACACACAAAGGAATGCCTTTAATAGTATGTAGGCTATTTTGGGTCATTCATCCATTCATTGCATAGATATTTGTTGTATGTATCTCCCATTTGAGCCTCCAGAGTTTTGCCAACCCCTCACCAGGAAGGTATCCTTCAGGGGTCTCAGTAAACAGGTGCCTAAGAGACCAGAATGTAAGAAAAATAGGTCCCATCTGATGAACCTTGACTGCAGGCCAGCTCTGCCTACACACTTGGGAAATCCTCTCTATAGCCAGCCCTGGAGGGTTTCCCTCCCCATGCACAGAGTGTATAAAGCAGTCTCCTCTCTAAACACAGCCCCTTCCCACTTTTCCTTCATCTTGCAGTTGGGGCTAGGCATCCTTTGGTTATCAACCTTAGCCTGCTGGCCCTGGCCATTCTTGTAGATATTGAAGGGAGCAAGGAAATCCCTACTGTTACAGAACATTACTTTAACTAGGTAAGGTGTGTTACATTTGTTTATACTGCATTTGTACAATGANGTAAAGATGTGTCACATTTGTTTATGTTGAATTTGTTTAACAATGTAAAAATGTGTTCCCTTTGCCTTCCTAAGACACCTGATTGAGGTAATAAAAAGCTGAATGGCCATTAGCTAGGCAGTAGAGGGATAGGTGGGGCTGGTGGGCAAAGAGTAAATAGGAGGAGGACTCTAGGCTCAGGAGAATGGAAAGAGAATGAGGGAGAAAGAGAGGNAGACACTTGGGGCCAGCCACCTAGGCAGCCACCAGGTAGACAGAGTAGGACATACAGAATGAAAGAAAGACAAAAAACCCAAGGCAAAGTGTAGATGAAGAGAAACAGGTTAAATTAAATTATAAGAGCTAGTGGGACAATTCATGACTAATGATAAGTCTCCATGTCATGATTTGGGAGCTGGCTGGAGGCTCAAAGGAAAGTCTGTTACATTTGGTGCCCAACATGGGGCATGACCACACATACAGAGAGGTCATGCCAGTCTGGTTTGCTGCAGTTGCTACCTGGGCCTCTCAACATGAGCATCTAGAGTAGGCAGCTGCCATTTGCTCCAAAAAGCAGGCTTGCATTTGGAAAGTGTGGGAGGGGCTTCACTTTGCTGCTGACAATTTGGACAGAGAATTCAGCAGATTTAGTGAGATACCTGAGAAATCCTTTAGGAGAAATATTTCCCACAATAAGAATGGGAAATATCACAATGTAGGGTGCCAGGACCCTGCATAGTGCTACTATGGATAGTTTGATGGAAGTAAATGAGGGGACAAATGACCTAGCTGGGATTGACATAATGTTGATTGCAATTACTATCAGTTTAGTAATTAATATTTTCTCCTTAAAAAAGTGACACAGTTTATAACTGTGTCAAATATGATAATTTGATTGTTAAGATACAAGCTTCAGAGAGAGTCCTGATAGTAGTAAAGTAGTAAAGTAGTCCTTTACTACTGATAAGATACAAACTTTAGAAAGACCTAGTAATGAAAATAAGAAAAATATTCACATACAAACAGAAGAATTTGGAGTAGAACCTACTACACCATTGCATTATGAAACTGAAGAGGAGCAGCCTAAGGTTATTAGAACACCAACCTTAATTTTTCTAGTTACCATACAAGAACAATCACTAGATAATAGGAACCCCCAAGGTTATCCAGAAGTTAAATGGAATCCTGTAGAAATGTTAACTTTGAGAAGATTTAAGGAAGCAGTCATTTCATATGGTATGCATTCACTCTTTGTAAAATGGATGTTAACTTCGCGAGCAACTAGTAACAGAATTATTCCACAAGACTGGAAGGATTTAGTTACAACAGTATTGGAAGCTGGTCCTCAGTTACAATGGGGAACATGGTAGAGAGAGGAAGCTAGGGCCATGGAACAATGAGGTAGGGCTAGAGGTCATGAAATTTCCTAAGACCAAGTTCTCAGTGAGGGTCAGTATGGTGATTTGCAAGACAGGCTATATTTGATGATCATACTTGGTTCTATGCCATGTAGCAGCTTTGAATGTTGGGACAGGGTTAAAGAATCATAAAAGAGGACTGAGCCATTTACTAAAATTATATAAGGCCCAAAAGAAGCCTTCACTGACTAACCTTAACCCTAACCCTAAACCTTTTACAAAGATTGGCATCATCTGTAAATAGAATGATATCAGATCCAGATGTTAGACAAATATTAATTGAATCTTTGCCTTTTGAAAATGCTAACTCAGAATGCAAAAGGGTCATTAGGCCTTTAAAGGCAAGAACAGCACCCATAGAAGAATGGATCTAAAATACAGTTGATATTGGACCCCACAGTTCTAATGATACTTGAATAGAAATACAGCTTTCTAAAAATATTAAGAAAAATCAAATTGTTAGATGTTTAAATTGTGGTAGACAAGGTCATCTGAAAAGGGATTGTAGGCAAAGTGCTCCTAGAAACAATGTTTATTCTAGAAATAATCCAAACAGAAGGCGCTAGCCTTCTAGAGTATGCAGGAGGTGTGGCAAAGGCCGGCATTGGACTAATGAATGCAGATCAACAAGGGACAGACAGGGTAACCCTTTGCCCTTGGGAAATGCCTTGAGAGGCCTCCCACAGGTCTCAATATCAAATTTGATTCAATCATTCCCTCACAGAATTGGGGAAACCTCTCCACAGAGCAATTAAAAGATTGAACACCTGTTGTTAAAAATCATACTGCTCTGGATGCCAGAACAGCATCAGTAGATAAAACAANATTTTTAGGAGAAACCAAAGAGCAAGTATTTTGACAAACTTCTATACACGATCAAAGACCAAAACTAAAACTATGAATAAAAGGCATTGGAATTGAGGGTTTGGTAGACATAGGTGCAGATGTAGCAATAATTTCACCAAAATCGTGGCATCCAGATTGGCCTCTTNAGGAGNTAAATGTTCATCTTCTAGGGATTGGAACTTTATCTCAGATACAACAAAGGGAAGGATGGGTCAAGTGTACAGGGCCAGAAGGACAGATAGGAAAATTAAAACCATATGTGGCTAACATAGCAATGAATTTATGGGGATGTGATTTGTGGCAGCAATGGAAAATACAGATTAACATTTTCTCAGTCTCAGAAACAAACTATAAAATAAGGAATGTTTCTGAGAGAAATATTAAAAGGGATTATCAAGGATGAACACAGACCATTCAAGTTGTACATAGGCAGAGCACAATAGCTATTGGTCTTTCAAAGGTACCAACAGCCCTACCTTTAAAATGGTTAAGTGACAAACCTATATGGGTGGAACAATGGCTTTGACATCAGAAAAATTACAGGTACTAGAACAGCTGGTACAGTTAATTGCTCAACATATTGGAGAAGTCCTTGGAATTCTCCTATATTTGTCATTAAAAAGAAATCTGTAAAATGGAGAATGTTAACAGATTTAAGAGCCATAAATGAGTTGAGTCANCCAATGGACTCTTTATAGCCTGGAATTCCCTTGCCTTCTTTATCACCTAAGCAATAGTACATTNTAGTNATTGATTTAAAAGACTGCTTTATTACTATACCTTTACAAGAACAGGATAGAGAAAAATTTGCCTTGATAATGACTACTTATAATAATTCCCAGCCTGTTAAAAGACACCATTGGAAGATTCTTCCAAAAGTAATGTTAAACAACAGCACCTCATGTCACTATTTTGTACAACAACCATTAGAACTAATTTGTAAACAGTTTCCTCAATCTATAATTTACCATTACATTGATGATATTTTATTGGATGATTCAGATACATATCCTTTAGAAAAAAATGTTTGATAAAGTAAAGAGAATTTTGCCTTGTTGGGGATTACAAATTGCTCCCGAAAAAAACACAAAGAGGAGAATCTATTGTTTATTTAGGATATAAGATAGGTTTACAGAAAATTCAACCAAACAATATACAAATCAGGAAAGATCAATTATGAACTCTTAATAATTTTCAAAAGTTGATGGGAGATATTAACTGGCTATGGTCTATAATTGGATTAATAACTCAAGAACTAAGTAATTTTGTTTCAAACTTTACAAGGTGATAAGAACTTAAATAGTCCAAGAAAATTATCAGCTGAGAAAGAGAGAATTGGCTCTGGGAGAAAAGAAATTACAAGATGTACATATAGATCTCTTGAATCCAAAGCTTGATTGTATTCTGGTTATTTTACCTTCTACTCATTCCCCCACAGGAATTCTTATGCATAGAGAAGATAATATCTTAGAAAGCTGACTTTGGAGTTGGAGCATGGCTCTTTACCTGTCTAAACCCAAGCATATTTGTTAAAGGAAAACCCAAATTCTCTGTCTCATGTCAGAAGTTATGGGACAGAAGAAAACCAAAATTAGGGACTATTTTCTACAGGACAATATTCTATTGTCACTGATCTCTTAGGTATAAATATTAGTTCTAAAATTATAAGATATATATATGTACATATATATACATAAATATGTATATGTATATATATATATATATTTTAAACTTCCTGTTGTGATATTAATGGTCATACTAACTAATTCTAGAAATGGGCTTTATATGACTTTGAATTTGATTTTGAAGCAGGTAATGAGGAATTAGGTTTGTGTACCCTGGCTATACTTAATAGATTGTGGTCCTTTAACCTCTCTGAGATCTGCTGCATATGACATTGACAATGTTTAAGTTTTCTGCAGTGAACCATAATAATTACTAACAGTGATCTTTGAAGTCTCTAAAAGGTGATGGAGCCCCACAAAGACAATTCCACCTGGATTGTGGTAATGCCATTAAGCTGACAAACACCACCCAAGATCAGTTTCAGACTACAAACTGTTCAGGACAACTTCAAAGCTACTAGCTGAGAGGGTCCAGCCTTACAAAATACTCTAGCCAGGACTTGAGATAAGCCCTGCATTTTCCCATTATACAGAGACTGAACAACAAATGTTACAGCTAGTTTTCTTAGGACTTGACCATTATCACAGTTTTCTTAGGGTCCCCTAAAGATATGTTGCCCCAGACAACAGGAAGTAATTTTAAGAACACGATGCCCACATTCCCAAGAGGTGGGTTGGGTGGTTTTTGGTCATTTGGTGGGTTATGGATATTTGTCATCATTTAGGGGGGTTGGTTGCAAATTGTTATTGGTCATGGTAAAGGAAGAAACTAAGCAAGGGAGGTTAGATTTGAGGATCATTTTCTGAAAAGAAATAGGGGGATATAGGAATGATAGGATAAAAGGGTAGATTATTATTAATCATTGATAAGGATTTTTGTACATTGATGTAAATTTAAGGTTATTTTTGTTATACTGTGTATATGTTCTATTCTTGTTTAAGAGATTTTTATATATTAATACAAATTTAAGGTTATTTTTGTTACAACATATTATATATATGTTTATACTCTTGTTTAAGGTATTGTACCTAAGCAGCTTATTTAAAAATATATGGTAACATTCTAGTCTTTATCTATTATTATAAACCTATTTAGGATAATTAAGAAACTTGAGTTAGTAGTTATCTACATCAAACTTATGTTAGGTATGTTTTCAAGATCATACAGAGTTATATTTTAGATAGATAGATGGTCTCCAAATACTTCAAAGACATACAGAATATGGCATTAAAAATGTTTTGTTAACATAAGGCTTTTCATGGCAGTGAGAGAGACATCTGCTCCTGGCAGCACCAGTTTACTTCAGAAAGGATGATAGGCATTGAAGAACCTCCATATAGTTCTTTTCAATGTGGCAAGCTAGTCATTTGGACAAGAGACTGCTCTTGCCTTGAGTGCTGATAGTATGCTATATAAACTGGATAAGCAGGACACAAAGGAAAAAGACTGACAAACTGTTGTGGAATAATCCTTTTGTACACTATGAATATGTATTATTGGTTAATAAAGAAGCTGATTGGCCTATAGCAAGGCAAGATAAAGTTAGGTGGGACAATCAAACTGAGGATACTGGGATGAAGAAGGGGAGAGTCAGAGGAGACACCAGCCAGCCACTGAGGGAGTAGATCATGTAGTAAATGAGGTAACAAGCCATGAGCTACATAGAAAAGCATAGATAAGAAATATGGGTTAATTTAAATATAAAAGTTATCTACTAACAAGCCTGAGCTATTGGCTGAGCATTTATAAGTAATATTAAGCCTCCATGTCAGTTATTTGGGAGCCTGATAAAGCTTAAAAAAAGGATTCTAGACACACAAGAATGGACTCAAGCACTGCTTCTTGGTAGCTGCATTTTCTCAGGTGCATTTTCTCTGTTTACTTCTAGTGAACAGAGGTGCAGCTTCTTTAAGAGACAGCTTCCTGGATCAGTGAAAGTGACAAAAAATGGGCAGCTCTGTAAGAGGCTCTACTACCAAACACTTATATGGCGTTTATGAACAGCAAGTGGCACACTGCTCGGTTGTGATGTGGACCCAGAAACTTCCCGGAGTGGAGGCGGTAAACATGGCTTTCAGACCTAGTGATCAACATGCCTCTTCCATAAGACATCTCAGGGTACTGAGGGGGAGGAGCCAGCACCAGCATGCCATGATCTAAGTTACACAGCAGGTTTTGTTTGTTTTTTTTTGTTTTTTTTCCCACATAGACAAAAAAGGTTACAGATGCACAGTAAGGACAGAGTCAGATGAAAAGAGCATCTAGACAGGTTACAGTGTTTTAAAATGTGCTTAGGCTTGGGAGAGAAAAGAGAAAGAATATATACAGATTCTGAGAAAGAAATGTATTAGAGAAAGAAAAACAGAGAAAAGAGAAAGAATATGTTAGATAAAAAATATAGTTTTAAAATAAAATGAAGTTCTTAAAAATAGAGTAATAACATAATATAATAAGCCACATAAAGATGGAAAATACACAGAGAGTATGGATGCTACATGTTATTGTGTTGTTTTCGAATTGTTTGACTACTGAAGAAGGAGCAATAGCTGCTAAGACACACCAGATTATAAATGCTGCTAGATTAAACCAACCTATATATTTTTAAAAAAGTCTTGACTTCAGAATTTAAGTCAAAAGATATGTTACTTTGGAGAAGAGGTTATGCTTTTGTTTCCACAGGAAATGAAAGGCTATGGATTCATTCTGGTTTAAAGAAAATCAGGTTTAATTGAGGAAGACCTCCTGAAATCCTGACTACAGACATAAAAAAATAAACCTAAAAGAACTACAAGACACATGATGCATATTTTACCTGCTCAAACACATAACAAAAATTATCTTTGGCTTACTTGTATACAATGCACAGTCTATACTTGTATTAATACAAATATGTATGTTACATTTAAAAGTTTATGTATTTTCAGAACAAAGGATACCAGTGGGAATGAATGGCTCAGGAGATCCAGCATCCAGAACAGCTTCAAGGCTGCTGACTGAGATGATCTAGTCTCACAAAATACTCCAGCCAAGACCTAACAATTATCCTGATTTTCTCAAGGTTTCCTCAAAGATTTCCAGTGCCCCCAGACAACAGGAAGCAGACTAGAGAAAATAACATCCATATTCCCAAAATAATTGGTTATGGATGTTTCTTTATCATTTAAGGGGGGTTGGTTACAAGTTATTATTGGTAATGGTCAGGAAAAAAGCTATGCAAAGGATAATAGATTTAGGGATCTCATTCTAAAAAGAAAAGGGGGATATAGAAATGATAGAAGGGTAGATTATTAAATCTACTTTTAAACCAAAAAAGCAACTACTGGTCTTGAATATTTTACATTGGTATGGACTTTTGTATAGTGATACAAATTTGAGGTTATTTTTATTATACAGTATATATGTTTCTACTCTTGTTTAAGATATTTTTGTATATTGATAGAAATTTAAGGTTATTTTTGTTATACTGCATATGTATTTCTACTTCTGTTTAAGATATTTTTATATTGTTACAAATTGAAGATTATTGTCCTTATACTGTATGTCTGTTTTTATTTTTGCTTAAGGTATTACCTATACAGCCCATATCTATACAGCTTGTTTAATTATACAATATGAAGCTTTAGGATAATAAAGAGGCTAATAGTCCCCCATAACTATCAAACTTATAGTCATGTTAATTAGGTTTTCTAGGTATACAGAGATATAGTTAGATAGATAGATGGTCTTCAAACACTTCAAAGACCTACATAATATGGCATTTTAAATGTTTTAATAACCTAAGGCTTTTCATGACANTGAGATACATCTGCTCCTGGCAACACTGATCTACTTCAAAGAAGATGATGAGTATNGAAGAAATTCCATATGAAATTTGCTCTCTTTATGGCAAAAGCTAGTCATGTGGGCAAACAAACTACCCTTGCCTCAATTGCTGACAGTTACTGTCCAAACTGGACCAGCAGGACACAAGAAAGGCAACTGCCAAACTTTGCCAAGACAAGGTAAGACAGTCCTTCAAAATTCCCTGCTTNACAGGAACAACTGTCAGATATGCTAGGCCTGAAGGCCAGAGTTGGATGCCCCAATGTTACAGAAAAACTTTGGATGACTTTCAAGGCAGCCAGCTGTCTCTATCTTTAGGTAACATTTCATCCTTCTGGGATCTTTAACGAAACAGAGGACTAGATAATTATAGTTATAGTTTTCCTTAGTTATGATAAAAGGTAAATTAGATACAAAACTTTAGACTCANAAAGATAAGATAGATGATANANTATTTTCTTTAATTTTGCCAAATACAAATGAACTAGATATTGTAACTGTAATTCTTACTTAATAACTGTTTTGTTATATATAGTTTTACTATGTTAAGGTTAAAAATTTCCTTTTTAATTAGACAAAAAGGGGGAAATGCTGTAGAATAATTCTTCTGTACACTGTGAATATGTATTACTCTCATTGGTTAATAAGGAAGTTGATTGGCCTATAGCAAGGCAGGATAAAGTTAAATGGGACAATCAATCTGAGGATATTGGGATGAAGAAGGGTGGAGTCAGAGAGTTGCCAGCCAGCCNCTGAGGAGCAGGACATGTAGAGAATGAGGTAACAAGCCATGAGCCATGTGGCAAAGCNTAGATTAAAAAATATGCATTAATTTAAATGTAAGAGTTANCTAGTAACAAGCCTGAGCTATTGGCCAAGCATTTATAAGTAATGCTAAGCCTCTGTGTCTGTTATTTGGGAGCAGGTGGTTGGGACAGGAAAATTCCACCTACATTGAAATTTGCCAAGACAAGGCAGGACAGTCCTTCAAAAGTCCTGCTTCATAGAAAAGTCTGCCAGATATTCTAGGCCTGTAGGCCAAAGATGGATGCCCCAGTATTGCAGAGGNAACTTGGGTGACTGTCCAGGAAGCCAGATGTCTCTTGCTTGCTCTTCATTTTNTGTTTACTCAAGCAATATTATATCCTTCTGGGGTCTTTGATGGAGTTGAAGAGTAGATAGTTATAGTTACAGTTTTNCTTAGTTATGATAGAAGGTAAGTTAGGTACAAAACTCTGGAGTCACTAAGATAGGATAATGGAGTATTTTCTCTGAATTTGTTAAATACAAATGGGCTGGATATTGTAAATGTAATTCTTAATTGANAACTGTTCTTATTGTATATAGTTTTACTATATTAAAGTTAAAACCCTTCCTTTTGATTTAGACAAAAAGGGGGAAATGTTGTGGAATACTACCTTAAACAGGCAAAGATGTGTTACATTTGTTTATGCTGTATTTGTTTAACATTGTAAAGATGTGCTGCTTTGCCTGCCTAAGGCACCTGATTGGTCTAATAAAAAGCTGAACAGCCAATATCTAGGCAGTAGATGGATAGGCAGGACTTGTGGACAAAGAGCATAAGTAGAAGGAGGGCTCTAGCCTTAGGAGAATGGAAATAGAATGAGGGAGAAAGAAAAGGAGACGCCCGGGCCCAGCCAACCAGGCAGCTGCCAGACAGACAGACAGACACAGAAGAGTAGGACATACAGAATGAAAGAAAATCAAAAAGCCCCAAGACAAAACATAGATGAAGAGAAACAGGTTAAATTAAGTTATAAGAGCTAGTGAAACAAGCATAAGATAAGCCCAAGCATTCATGACTAATAATAAGTCTTTGTGTCGTGATTTAGAAGCTGGTTGGTGGCCCAAAAGAAATCCTATTACACTCTGCCCTTGGGGATCTTATCTTNTAATAGAAAGGGGACCTACCAGAAGTGTAAGTTTCTAGAAAATAATCACCTGTTAGGGAGTAGTGCAGACTTCTTTGACTTAGGCTATTTTGATTGATGGTTTTTCTACTTTAAAGTGGTGCATAAAGCNAGATACAGGAAACCTAGCCAGTAATCCCAACACTTGGAAAGAGGGGGCAGATGGTCAGAGTTCAAGGCTAGGNTAGGCTGCAAGAGATCCTATCTCAAATTAAATTTTAAAAAATCCAGGTATGGTAACACATGACTTTAATCCCAGCACTTTGGAGGCAGAGGAAAGTGGATCTTTATGAGTGTGAGATCAGTTTGGTCTACACAGCAAGTTCTAGACCACATAGCATTACACAGTGGAACCATGTCTCAAATAAATAAGTTTGTGCTTAAGCATGACACATCTAGCAGAAACTATATTTTGGCTTTTGAATTTTGACCACCTCCCAAGCTAGTCCAAAGCTGAACAGGCAATAAGCCACAGCTCTAAACNAGCCCCATGCTCAGGACCCAAGACAGCTGAAGCTGCAGAGGGCCATGCTAAGCTGAAATCTTAGTAGGTGCACTGTCTGCATGCAGGACTTCTGATACGCCCGCTTTGCAATGAGTTTCTGTGGACCTGGCTGTTTGCTAAGTGGAATAGCATCTGTCCATGCTAAAGGAGAAGAGAATCTGAGAAGGCCTCACCNAGAATGTAACAGGAAGTGACAGGAAGTAAATAAGGTGCACTAGGTGAGGGAGACACCTGCAAAGACTCTGGAGTTTGTCCTCCTTGACAAAGGACTGGAGAGAAGGCCCAGCCTGGCCTGACCTCTCACAGGAGCCCAGTGGGCTTCAGAGATTGTAGACAAAGGGCAAGAGGAGAGAGGGCAGGAAGAAAGGACAGGGAAGCTGTAGGGGTAAGTGGGGTGTTCCTGGGGCAATACTATGAGTANCCCATTAGCCGATGGAGCCACCCTCACACCCCCATTGATGCAGTCTCAGGCTCTGCCTTGGATATTTCACTCCTTAATCCAGGTCAAGGCTCAATCCCACTGCTCATTCATGTCCATGTCTTCTAAGGACTCCCCTTGGGAACTGATCACCACCCAGACTACAACTCACAGCCAGAACTAGTCCCCATGGTTTCCCGTGACCCCAGAAGTCCTAGGCAGAGAAAAGCTCACCACTAAGAAGAGGCTGTACCCACAACTTGACCTGCCTTCCTCCCCAGGCCCAGAGGCCACATCAGACAGCCATGGGGGGTTAGGGGTGGGGCATGAGGGAGGTAAGGGCCAGCAGAGGGCAGCCCTGCCTATGCCAAGGCCTAGGACATCTGTCCCTGGGGACTCTCCCCCTTTGGTGATTGTTTCCCAGGCTCCCTGGAGCCAGAGAAGGATGGAATGTTCTTATCGCTTCCCAGAGGGAAGTCTTTCTTCTTCACAAAAATGTTAAGCTTCATAATCCGATGGAGAACCTGGACAGGCTGCAGCTGGTGGCCTGGATCCTACTTCTGGGAACTGCAAGGACAGGGAGAGACTTGGGGGTGGGTCCGGGTGAACTATTCCAGGCAAGAGGGACTAGCGATCATGTTCTGTCTGTGGGGCATCTAGAAATGCCCCCCACCCCATCCCTACCCTCGTTCCACACTCAGTGATGGGAGCTGCCAGCCTGTGCTCCCAGCACTGGAGAAGATGAAGTAGGAGACCAGTTCAGGCTGCACAGTGAGACTCTGTCGATAAATAAATCAGCTCATGAAGTTTAAAATGTCCCTACTCACAGACTTGATATCAAGCCACTGCCATCACTGTGGGGAAGAGGCCTGTACAGGAGAGAGTGAGACAGAAGGCTCAGTGAGGACCCATTNCCATGAGATTCCCCAAGTCCCTGAGACTCAAAAGCCCTGTCACAGCACATGCAGATCATGTCACCAAGGTGACTTGCATTGTTCAGTCAGCTGACCACTTTGTAAATGTTTGCTCAGTATGTCCGGGTAAAAGCCAGCTACAGAGCTACCAGGGTATGAAGCCCTCTAGAACCCTCACAGCCATGGGGACTACAGCTCTGGGAGGCCAGCAGGCCAGGCATTCCTGGGGCTCCCTAGGAAAAGAGCCTCCCATCATCACCAGGCCATTAGTGTGAGGGAAGAGAAGTGCCAGGGGACCCAGGGCCAGACCTGGCAGAGCAGGCTTGACTTCTCTCNCCTTTCCTATACTCTATTCGGAAGGGGGGACCACAGCTAGCTGCATAAATTGGGTAACCCCACTGCTTAGCTCCAGTTCACAGGTGTGTGTCCGACTGGTCAGGCTAGGCCAGCACCCCTCTTTTCACAGAGCTTACTACCCNCTGGGTGGCTCATTTCACAGTTGGGCATTCTGTTAGATAGCCCTTTTCACTTTAGTTAAAATCAAGTGTGAGCATTCACGAGTGGAAACTNGCTTCTTAAAGTCAACATGATAGGGTGGACATCTTTCTCCAAATGGAATAATTTCATCTTTATANATGCAAGTACACATAGACATGTAGATTAAAAATAGCTGTGTCTAAGTGAGCTTCCAAATAAGATGTATATTCTGCCTGAATTTTTATAAAGTATACATTATTTTATAATAAAAACAAGTACATTTATATTCTAAAANTATATTGTTTAGTAAAATAAAGCCCTTATTTTGGAGCACTAAAATAAATTACAGGAAAAAATGTCAATATTTAAGGGTTTGGGAGAAGATGAGGATAGAATTGTTCAACTTGGTGCCCAAAGGCCACCCCTCCCCATGACCCATCCCCTCCCAAAACANTAGCATTTCTGAGGTAAGCTTGGCCCAGGAAAGGACCCAGCCTGGTTCCAGAGTACTCCCAGCCAACAGAATCCAAGTCTAGGCACCAGTATAAGAGCTGTGCCCTGTAAGGCGAGCCCGCCATCTTTGGGAAAGATGGATATTCCCGAGACCAGTGTGCTGCTGTCCTGTGGACCGGAGACAGGAGCAGCTGCAATGTGGAAGACTCTGAAAGTGCTACCTCTCCATTGCCCAAGGGACAGACTCCATCCCCTTCAAGTTCCAGCAGCTGCAGGCTGCACCTATTCAAAGCTGGCTACTGTCCATGATCTCAAATTGAAGAAAACCAGAAAAAATATTCCAAGAGAACTATAGTGAAAGATAGCACTTCTCTTCCCCTAGGAAGATGACTTCCAAGGGACAGGAGACAGGCACATCTGCAGGTATCTACAGAGAACATTGTGAGAACACGAAAGTTGAGACAAGAGGAACCTCTGGGCATCCCAGCTCATCTGTCCTTACTCTTAGGAAATCAAAACCAAGCTAAACTAAGTATGTGGGCTGCCTACCTGAGAGGGTTCTGCACACCTCTCTGCTGGTCATTTGTNACCTACAAACATTCCTCTGTNTCAGAGGCTCTTTCCTAGAAGTCTTGTCTGTAGGCGACCCACCATTTTGTTTTGTTTTGTTTTTTTGACAGAAGCCAGAACTTAACCTTCCACATTCCCTTGTGGTGAAAACTCAGGCCCAGCCTATGCCCTTACCAGGGGCTCCCCTCACATAGAGGCTCTACTCACCCAGAGGCTCCCTCACTCAGAGGCTCCCTCACTCAGAGGCTCCCCTCATCCAGGGGCCTCCCCCACCAACTCCAGGTCCAGTGGAGGCAGCTACACCACACTTGATTCCGGGAGACCCAGAGCTGAGTTTCTATAACATCTAACCACCCAGCTGACTACAATGTCAGGCCCCATGGTGACAGCTGAGGTACCCTCTTGGGACCAGCCAGTTTTAGGAGGTGGTTTTGGATAGTGTTCTTGGCTTCAGGGCCTCTAGCCAGGGGCCACAGCTCTCCAGAGATACTGACAGGTTCCATACACATTTTAATAAAGCTTGTTGGCCCACATTAGCCAGAATTAGTTGCTGTGTTTGTGAGAGAAAGCCAGACCTGCATCAGAGCCCTGTGAGAACCAGGGGGCAGGGAGAGAGACCATTGAAGGTATAAAGGTGAAGAAGGGACAGTAGCTGCTCCAAGCACCCCCCACCCCATGGACCTGTTGTCCATGGAGAACTAAGTACTATCTCAATGGAGAAGCCCCACCCCCACCAACTCCTATCCACACCCTGCCACTCCCCACCCAGCCCTGGCTTGTTCCTAGCCCAGCACAAGAAGAAACAAACTCACTTCAGAGTTGGATCTGTGTCTGTCACAGATCTTAAGTGTACAGGCCTAGGGGTGAGTTAAGCTCCCCTTTCCCAGAACCATGTGTCTGAACCACTCCATGCAATCATACAGCCTTGCTCCATACTCAAAGCGGTGCCCTCACCCTGTACCCCATGAGAGTAACACCTTCACTGGCAACAGAGAAANGTATTTGGGAATGAGCCTCCGATAAGCATGGACTGGCAGAGTGGGAGGGTTTTTGTTTTTGTTTTTGTTTGCCTCATCCAGCATTTCTGTCCTCACAGCCTCCCACTGAAGCACCTCTCAGGGCTGTGCCAGATGTCCTAGCCTACACCTTCTCTACTTCCCTTGGTCTTGTGCCACTTTTCCTTGATGATTTCACTACTGAGTGTCTGCCTGTGAGCCTCCCTTCAAGGCCAGTGCTGGAAGGACTCCTGGAGNGACTNTGAGGATCTGCTCCTCAGAGATGGCACAGTCCCATCACTGGAGGCCCAAAATGCCAGTGGCTGCTCTTCACACTTGCTCTGCTGGATAACACAGCCAGAGCCACAGATCCATCTGGGTCTGTGTCCGACTCCATCCCCTAGAACCAGAAGCCAGGTATCCGGCTTTAGCTGGCCAAGCTCTCAGCAGCACCTGAGACCTATNCTAGGCCAGCAGCTCAGCTAGCCCACTGGCCACCTGTCAATGGCCTCTGAGCATATCCCATTAACACCCACCCATCACTTCCTTCCCTCAGCCTGGGCAGGGCTTAGCAGAGGTATAGTGAGTGAGTTGAATAGGGTGCCCTGGCTCACTGAGCTCCCCAGGACCTTTCCATGAGGCAAAGCGAAACCCAAGCTGGGGCCAGAAACAGAACGTTTTGAATGACTTGAAGGAAAATATTACTCGGACCAATTTTAAGACATCTGAGAGCTCAAAGGGAAAACCCACAGCTCCCTCTTTGGGGGCTGGTGTGTGTTCTCGCCAAACCCAGACAGCTTGGACGGAAGCAGCTTAAAGGCGGAGGACTGGCCTGACGCCTGCGTGCTGCTCTCAGGGCTGCTGGGCANGTCCTCTCCTCTGAAGTCCACCAAGTCCCCTGTTTTCAGGACTCNGATTGTGCCAGGCTCAGGCTTAGTGGCANACTACCAGCTAGAGTCATCTCCTTGTCTCTAAAGTCCAGCTCACACAGTTCCCCGACCCCTCCAGGACACCTGGCTGTGTACACATCCTTGACTGAGTCCTACCAAGCCCTAGGCTCTATGCAGGGAGTTTCAGATGAGTCATCCTGTGTGTGAGGTGTGCCAAGCAGGGCAAGAGGGATCAGCCTAGAGTTTGTCCAGTCTTTGCCACCCCGCTGACCTGACCTACATAGCCACACAGATATACACAATACATACACACATACACATAGTAGACAACACACAGATGCTCTACACATAGCCCATATAACATATACATATATGCCAAGGCATATCGCCCATGCAACCGAAAACAAATACATAAAAACCTGAATAACCCACATATACACTGTCCCCAACATANCATACAAACATATACCACAATACACACAATACATATACCACACATCACACATACCACATAAACCACACACCACANACACCATACCAGATACACAGCATACCAAACACACACCAGCCACACATCCCATACATGGACATACATCATACAACCACATATATTAACTTATCACATGCCACACATACATACAACATGAACATATTATATACACATTATACATATCAAAATACATTATATATGCATACATACCAGATACATCACAACAAACATACATCATACATGCAAATACCACACACTGCACATATGCACATGTACCACAACATCACACATACTATACATAATGTACAAATACATATACATCTCATACACTGTTTACCCCATACACCATGCACACATACTGCTCACCACATACCACACAAACACATAGGCCACATGCACCACACATACCACAATTCATATATACATACCATGTGCTCACATAGCACAGGACACATAACATTAACACCTTTGCTACATGTGCCACACATGCACATATCACACAAACACATATACCACACTCATTGCATCCAAANAACACATATAGATGCCATATATACCACATACACCACCATATCATATCTACATACACCACACACACCACACAAATCACAGGCAATACAAACATATATGCCATACTCATGACATACATGAGTACACAAACACACACTAAAGGGGCATATACACTACACATACACCGCAATTAAATACTACACCATGTCCACCACACACATGAGCACACACACACACACACACACACACACACACACACACTCATGCCTGTGCATGTGTATACACCCCCCCACACTACATAAACTTGGCTCTGTGAGTCCCATGGTGGGCACACCTGAGGGAGTGGAGGCATCAGATCTGACATGTGAGGCCTATCCTTCCTGACCAGTCACAGTGGGGCCTGCCCATGAGCAGCCTCAGGACAGCCACAGTGCCATTTGAGGCTGTGGACCAGTAACAATAGCAGGACGACATCTGGGAGTTTTTCAGTCAGATAACTTTAAAACAATGTATTGTCTTTCTGTGGCACTGGATCATATTTAATAGCAAGAGGATTTTGTTTAGTTTTTATTTTACTCCTTTAATAAGTTATGGGTGCTTATAACAAGTGGAATTTTAGCAGACAGAGTCCAGACACCACAAAAGATGTCACCTTTCTTTTGCTCTTGCCCACTCCCCTTCCCAGAGATATCACTTCAACAAACCTGATCCCTCCTCAGCTTGCTATTTGTGTGTGTCTGCACACACACACACACACACACACACACACACACACACGGGTCAGGACAGCTTTCTTATGTAAGAGCTGTACACATTCTTGCTCTTTAAGTAAATCATCCAACCAGCCAATAAATCTTTTCTGGGAGCCCATAATAGTCAGGGAGGTCAGTCCCTTGCCATTCCAGCTTCCACAGTCCAGGGACAGACAGTGTTGAGTCCTTTTACTACAGGCCACGAAAGCCTGTGTGTGAGAATGAGAATCTGCTGGAAGCAAATGGGTGAAGAAAGTCTTCTCCTGGAGGAAAGCACTTCAGCTGAGGCCAAAACATGTGTCAGAGGAAAGGCCATCAGCACAGAGGGGCCACAGTGTGGCCTGAGGTGACGAATTCAGATCTGGACTGAAGAGCAAGAGGGTTGTAGGAAGGACAGAGATGCTATCTGCAAAGTGATANCTACCTCCAAGAGGTCCACATTCTGGTCCAGAACCTTTGAATGTGCAAGGAGATATGAGATAGAATTAAGGTTGCTAAGCAACTAACCTGAAGACCAGAAGACCACCCTGACTGNATGGAAAGAATGCAATGCAATCATAAAGACCTTAAGAAAGGGGAAAGGAGGGCTGGGGAGATGGCTCAGTGGCTAAAGCGCTTGCTGCACAAGCATGAGGATCTGAGTTCAGATCCCCAGCACTCACTTAAAATCCAGGCATGGTGGCAAACATCTACAACTCCAGTACTGTGGGCACAGAGGTGAACAAACCCCTATGGCTCACTGGCCAGCCAACCTAGTCCAATCTGCCATCTCCAGATTCAGTGAAGAGGCCCTGTCTCAAAACATCAAGGTGGAAAGCAATTGAAGAAGACACTGTTCTTGACCTCAGGCCCCTATATGAATGCAAACACACATGCACACACACCTATACCACATACACAAGAAATGAGTGGGGCCCGGTGGCAGGAACGGGGAGTCCAAGTGATGCAGTGCTGGACTAGGCCTGCCCTCACTGGCTCTGAGAAGGAATGCAGAGGCTTCTAGAACNCNAAAGAGGCAAGGCACTAGCTTCCTGATAGACCATCCAGGAATCAACGAAACCCTGCTGACACTGAGTTTCGCCCTGTGAGACTATTGTCAACTTCAAAACTACAGAATTACGAGATAGAAAAATGATGTTGGCTTAAGCCATTACATCTTTATAGAGGTAAACGGAAGCTAACTCAGAGACTGAGAGGTCCTGGAGTGTGGACCAATGTGGTGATCAAGAACTAGATAGACNGTAATGAGAAAGAGAGAACTCCAGAGAAGTTCATGGTGGGGNATGGATGTTCTCCAGCAACAGGAGAGACTCCTGCGTGGCATTGGGATGGGAAGACAGACAGGTGTATACTTTGCAAGCCCCATGAGGGCAGGGACCTTCTATCTTCCACTGCTGTATCCCCAGCATCCATCAGAATTCTGGGAACACAGCACATGCTCAATAACTGCTTGTTAAATGCATTTAGTAATTAAATAAAAGAGAATCAGAGGCGCTCCAGTGTGAGAAGGAAAACATGAATTCCAAACTTGATACCACCTCTTCCAAACTGCTAAGTATTCCCTCACACCCTCAGACCTGTCCTCAGATGGAACACCCTGCTGGGCAGAAAAGATGAGATGATGAACAAGAGCCCCCAGCTGTACCGACTCCCTGCGAGTGGAGGCTGAACTCGGTGTGGCCGGCCATCCCCCAAGCTAGAGGCGGCTTGGTGCTGACATTACCCACTAATAGGAGGTCCTTAGCACCTGGGATGGAGCTGGACGCTCCACTTAATTCAGGGGAAAGCTACTCTCTGGGAAACAGGTGCCAATTTATAGCAATCACAATGAGAAACATCCTCTCTCTGGCTGATGCAAGCCAACAAGGTAATAGGGCATTGTGCAGTGGGAAGAGATCAAAAGGATTTCCCCCAAGCCCACAGTGTGCGCTTAATACATCTCTTGCTCTCTCTCCCTCCCTCCCTCCATTATGGCCCGTGGACATACTATTTATGGCACCTGCATTAGCGGAGGCACAAAACCACTTCAGAAGGAGAGTGAATTAGAAATGACTTTGAGATATACAGGGCGGCTCTCACCACCGCCTCCCTACGCTGGCCAACAGCACCTTCCTGCCCTAGGAAGCCAGTGGCATCCATCCAGAGACTATGGACACAGTAGCTACAACCCATGAGGCTAGTGTGGGGGCATGAACCATAGATATGCCACGGGTAGAGTGTATCAGCTGATCCAAGCAGGAAGTGCTAGTACAGGGAGAGAGGCTAAAGGAAGTACTTCTAGGATATGGGTTCTGGAGGACAGGTCCCTTTAGACAGAGTCCCTTGTGTGAACCGTCACAGCTCTGTAGGGTGTCCTGTCAGGGCCAGAGGCCCAGCCTTCCTTAGGGCCTTTCTACTTTTACCTGAGGTAGCCTCATGATTGACAAGGAGCCTCCTCTATAGAAAGGCAAAGACCATGGCTGGTATATGGCCACTGCCCAGCTCCCCGCTCCCACCCCTTTCCTCCTTGGCTCTCTCCCAGAATGCACCACTCTCCCTGATACATAGATACATTCCAGGTGTAAGATGACTCCATGAGGGCAGAAAGGCAAGGATGAGAGTTTGCCCTCTCCTGAGCAGAACCCCAGGCCTGGGTCCTTCCTTCTGCATTGAGAAAATTTGTGAATGAGGAGACTCGCCTGCAGTCCCTAAAACTGGCTGCTTTTGTCTTCATTTGAGGAGTTTAAAATCTGAGGTCTACAACTGGGAAGAAACTTGGACTTNGGAGAAACCTCTGGCTTTGAATTAGAGAGAGAGAGAGAAAGTCCATTCCAGCTCTATTTCAATTGTCCTATTAGGGGCTGTCCCTTAAAAGTTTCAAAGTCAACAACTACCCAGTGAGGGTAGAAATGAGGACACATGGTACACATGGCTGCCACCCTTGCTGTCTCACTGGTGTGACATACTCTAAGGGCTTTGAGTGACTGACTTCCAAGACTGAGGCTTGGGATTCCTTCTCTTGGAGCCAGCTGGACCCCNAAACTGACTTGCACATGTGAAGTATGACAAGAGGTTCCAGAGATCCTACTTCTGTCTTACCCAATCAGACTCATAAGCCCACTCTCTGGTCCTGGCCCTGCGACAGCTGCCACAAGCCACATGGTGAGCTTCCCTTCAAGGAGACCTGCTTGACAAGCACACATGGGCCCCGGCCCACAGCCAGGGACACCGTAGCAGGCCTATTTTCTGAACTCAAGAATGATGAGAGTAAATGTTGAGGCAGGGTAACTTATCCTGGTACAGCACATAGCACATGCAGGACACTCTCTGGAAGGGAGCATTTCATGAAAAGGTCCAAGCTGAGGAAGCAGGGGTTGCCATGGGAATGCCGCATTATAGTGACCAGTGAGAAGACCTAGGCATCATTCCTGCCACTGTTCTACTCTATGGTCTTGGGCAAGCTCCTGACTATACAGCCTCCTCTGTTTTCCCCAGTGTTCTGCTGTGGGGGTGGGTGGGTGTCTGCTGTGTCTTGTATGTGTCCCAAGACTGGGAAAGGGAGGCTAGCTACCCAAGGTGACAGCTAAGGTCATGAGAAAGGAGATAAACTATCTCTTCTGCTCTTCTCTCCAGACCTGACCCCCCATGACATGAGGCCTGGCCTCAGCCTTCAGTGACTCTGTGACCTCAGAGGTCTGGGAGATCTCCAGAGCCTGTAGAGGAAGACTCTAAACACAGGGATTTCTTGGTGCTGCCTTCCTGCCCCATTTCCAACATGCACCCTGCTCAGTGTGGATCCCACTCTCTGTCTCAGGGAATTCTAATTTCTAGTCNTCTGTCCCCTCCAGCACTTACTGAAGACTCCTAGCTCAATCCCTGGCCCCAGGTAGAAGACCTCTCAGGGCCTTGGTGTTAAGAGGAGATCACTACACCCTTCCTTTCCCCATCAGCAGCATAGGCCCCTGAGAAGGGACAAGCTTCCCCAGGCTTTCCTTTCTGTGCCCAGGAGGGGGATGGGTACCCTTCCCTCCACACCATACTGGCATGGTCCCCAAGGTCCCACTTCCCTCCCTGGAGTAGCAGGAAGGCCTGGGAAAATTCAGACAGCCTTACAGCTTCTAGGACAAAAACAAGCCCAAATAAGGGTCCATTTCTGAAACATTCCTGTAGTCTGAAGGGAATGCCAGGGCAGGGCAAGCTCCCATTGCTGCCAGCCCCATAGCAAGGCCGGGCCAGGCTTGCAGAATCCACTCCAGGAAGAGCTATACTATATTGGTCCTCTCTGCGGCCCAGGCAACAGGACCAATGGGAACCAACTCTACCTTCCAACACAGCACTGGGAGGCCAGGACNTGTCTGGGGCTCTTGCAGCCATAGTGGGGCAAGTCATAAGGTTCTCTGATTGCCCCTGTAGCCTTCTAGGCTCTGGCCAACCCTCTCTCCCTCTAGTTTCTAGAGTCTAAAAGTCTAGAGACTAGAAGCTACTCAATCCTCTCAAACTCAGGGCTTCTCGGCTATTCCACATTGCCACCGGAACTAGTTAGTTGTTGAGATGGAGACCAAGGGACATTGTTCTGACCACTTTAGAATGTTCATAAGCATCCCTGGTTTCTACCCACTAGATGTCAGTAGCATACCCCCACCCTGACAATTGTACCAGCCAAAAATATCTCCAGGCCTGCCAGCTAGCAGCCCCAGTGGAGAACCACTGTCCTAAATGGGTGGCAGGACTTTTTGCTGGCCACTGGCCATGTGCCCTGGATATAAGGCTTAGCAAGAAGGCAGGAAGAAGCTGAGGGGAAGGAACTCAGCTGGCTCTGTGTCTTCATTTCTCCACCACTCTTCTCTTTCCCAGTAGACGAACTGAGTGCAGNGCAGATTAATCCGTGATGTGAGAGGCTGGTACAACATTTGCATTGTTAATTAAGTGCCAGAGGGTCACCTGGCTCTTCCAAGGCCACACAGCTAAGCAGAACCAGGGCAGAGACTGAAGTCAGGCCTGTAGCCACGCCCTGTAACCCATGTATAATGCCAGGTTGACATGCAAGCATTCTACACTGACAACCCTCAGCATCTTCAGAGTCCAAGAATAGAAGGCATTTCTTTCATGGTCATACTGCTGAGGGTACCACAGTCCACTCACTCATATACCCTGTTGTTCCCACCTCTGCCACGGTTCTTGGGTTTCCTTGATTGACTATGTCTTCCAGTTGCTCAGTTGTCCTGATGTCTGGTAATCGATTTGCATACCGTATCGATCTCAAGGGCTGTGTAATATGTTTGATTTGTGGCACTTTGCATAATTTTCTGATTAAGTTACTTATTTAACCTATTGACCTTTTCTCTTAATTAGAATACCTGGGTATGGCAAATGTTGAGTAGTAATTAAGTTGTATATTTCCATGAGTGAAATTCATGTCCTCCCCACCTCTCTGCTTCTTCAAGCTCTGCCTTCCTCTGGAGTGGGTTGTGTTGAGCCTGTTGGCCCTCCACCTACCCAAGAGGAACAAGCTGGGTACACAGGGGCCAGGCCTTCTCTGTCCCCTGCTGTCCAGAAGTTTGGAAATGAACCAAGACAGGAAACGATGTTGGCTCAAGTAAGTGTTCACAGCTGAGTGGACATATTGAGACCAGTGTGACTCAGAGGTTTGGACGCTATATCAATTAGCTCTATGTACATCACCCAGATATAGTTGCCTAAAACATCAGTTCTTTGTAATAATAGCCATCCCTGTTTTTCAAGAGGCTCTCTGGGTTGTCTAGACAGTCCTGAAACTCTGGCANGATGTGGTTTGAGTTCAGTTTCTTGATAGTCAGTTGGTACTGAGTGGGCTGGTGATGGGCTGATCTAGAGTGGCTTCAACCAGGGTCACCATGGTCATCTCTACTGTATCTCATAATGCCTCAGTGTGCTGATTTTCTACCAGACAAGAAACCCACGTTCTCATGAGGCAAAGAAAAAGAGTAAGTGACCAGAAGGAAGAAGTATGAATGACCAGAGAGCAATGCCTGGTGCATGAAGATTTGTGAAGGTTCTGTGGGCATCACATTTATTCCCATCCTAATGGCCCAAGCAAGCTGGCCCAAGTTAAGGCCCTGGTCCACAATGGGAAGAGTTAAGAGTTGGAGCACACAAGAGCTTCTTNCACTTCACAGGGAGATATGCACAACTTGGGTGAAACCAGGGTGGACCTCCTCTTCCTCAGGTACCTACCCCTGAGCACCCATTTCAAACTTGAAAGCTGCATGCCATAAACTTGGGGCTCAGGAAAGTGAGAGTTCTGGGTGCACAGTCTCCTCGATGTCTCTTGCTGGACACCAACTTCTTGGAGAACTTGAACGAACTCCTCTTATAATCTGTTTATCTTCTAGCCACATTGAAGATGAGAAAGGCTGTCACAACTCCTCTAATCTCTCCTGCCACGAANCCCTCCCTGTATTTTCCTTCAGTCAAACAAGGGACAGATAGTTTCCAGCTCTCAGGANTTTCCAGATTGGGTGAGGCTTACCTCTATCCCCAGGTCATCACACCTGTCTAAGATGGGAAACCTAGAGAGGGCTCTAGACCACTGGTCAGAGATACCCTTGTCCTCTCCCTTTTGTGTTAGACTGCCAGTGTGCTCTGCCAGTGTGGTCAAAGTCCACTCTCTGCTCCACCAACAAAGGGCTTAAATGAGCAGGGTTAGTCCTTTTGATCTTCCACCACAGGAGGACAGTGTTCAACTCCTTCTGCCCTGGGAAAGCTCAGCAAGAGGGATCATCTCTGAAGTAGGAAGCTTTTACCAAACACTGAATCTGCTTGTATGTTGATCTTAAGGTTCCCTATCTCTAGAATTATGGGAAGATCATTTTTATTGTTCATACGATGCTCAGTCTAGTGAATTTTGTTGTAGCAGATAGACAGGACTAAGACAGGATGATTACCAAGACAGTTGTTATAGTTGTATACAAGTCTACATGTTTTCATTCTCTTGTGAAAATCTATAGAAGTAGATTGTCTACGTTGTGTGGAAGATGTGTTTATTCTTTTAAGAAACTGTCAGGTTGAATTGTGTGTGTGTGTGTGTGTGTGTGTGTGTGTGTGTGTGTGTATGTGTGTGTGTGCATACACACATGAGTACAGTGTATATAGAGGCCAAAAGAGGGCAACATATCAACTGGAGCTTGAGTTACAGGCATGGATTTGGGGAACCAAATTCCAATCCTGTGGAANAGTAGGAAGTGTTCTTATCCACTGAGCAGGAGGTGTTCTTATCCACTGAGCAGGAAGTACCACCACCACCCGGCTGAGCTGATTTTTTTAAAGTGGTAGCACAAATATTGTATGAGAATTCTAGTCCCACATTCTTGCCAATGTGTTGTATGATCAGCCTTTTTAATTTTAGCCACTCTAGCAGTAGTTTAAAAGGGTCTCATTGGTTTAATTTATCTTTCTTCAGTGACTAGTGAGTTTACAGTCATATTCTTATCTTCCATCCATTCTCCTTCTTTTAAATGGAGGAATTTGATTATTTAACTAGAAAATATTCTTTCCAGCCTCTCTTGCAGCTATGTGGATATACTTTTTTTAAAATTAAGTGTTCCCTTTTTACTTTTATTTAATTGCTTAAAAGATTGCTTGCCCTCATCTTGTGTGCTGCATCTGTCAGCTTTCTCTGATGTATAAGATGACTTCCAAATTCAGATGCAAANAAGTCTAAGTTTCTTGCTCACATGATGTAGGTTTCAGATCAGGTGATCTGTTCCAGGCCAGTGTAGAATACAGGTTAGTTCCACATGCTTCATTCTTGCATCAAGCTCTACAGGTGACAGCTACCTCATACAAGCCCCACACATAGCCCAGGTCAGATGCTGTCAGGAGCACATACATACTTATGTCACTTCTAACAGCTTTGATGTGATAGTAAGGCAGGAAAGTTGACTTACCAAGTAAAACTGGGTTCAGAGAAATAGATTTGCTGAGCAATGTCTTTACTAGTGCATTCTTCCTTTCCTACCAGGTGGATGTGAGTGTGTCTGGAACCCACACTTGATCCTGAGCCTGATGGTCAAACAGGGAGAGGGATCTAAATCCCTGAGAGTCCTTGTGGCGCATGACTATTTGCCACTGTGGCCTACTCTTACCTGAGGCTCACTGCATGAGAACAAAGTATTTTTCTCCTTATTTGTGATATTTATAACCCACTGCATGTGTATGATACATGTTTCATGTATATCCAATGTATTTGTCCATGTCAAACACCAAGGCCAGAGAAGGGATGCCATGTGTCTTACACTATTCCTCTCTACCCTATTCCTTTGAGACAAGGTCTCTCACTTAACCTGGGGCTCTAGGCTGGCAGCCAAGAAGCCCCAGCCATTTTCCTGTCTCTGTCCCTGACAGTGCTGGTGTTGCGGGTATCCATGGTCATGCTAGGCTTTTTACATAGGTAAACTCCCCATGCTTGCACAGCAGGCAGTTTAACTCGCTAAGCCATCATCTCTCTAGCCCCCTTGAACACACCTTATTTCAGCAGCCCAGACTTTAATTCATGTTCCAGCTTTTTCTTTTCAAGCACAGGGTAAGTTTCTGGTTTTGCTTTGCTTTAGTCTCTTCTCAGATAGGTGGGGGAAAATTCCACATATCCCACAGGTATTCTTTCATGTCTATCAATCCAGATGAGGGAAGATACAGAGATCAAAATGCAGATGTTATCGCCTCACATTTCCACCCACGACCTGAGCTTCTGTCCTGATATTTCCAAGCATCCCAGGAACTAATTTTGTCCTGGTGAGATTGTATCCTTCTGAGTACCTTCTTACTCTCAAAAAGGAACTCCTCCCCTCATACCCAGGGCCAGTCTAGCAAAGTCAGGTGTTAGCCCTGGCAGGGCCTCCAGGCAGCCTTGTGGCTCCACTCCACAAACACTAAAGGACAGGCTGAGCCTCTCCTGAAGCTCTGTGCTCATTAGCACACTAGGAGTAGCCAAGTGGGGAGAATTTACCCTGCAGCAAAAGGCTTCCCCAGTTGAGGCCAAAGATGCCCTAGCAGGTAGCAAGTGCAGAGATGGGGTGCCTCAAAATGTGCATTTTTACCTCCCAAATAGCCATTGCACTCCTGCCCACATCTCTTGTAGCTCTTGTCCNTTCTCAGAGTTTCTTTAGGAGCTATAGCTGACAGGCTCTTCTCCAAGGTAGTTTCCTCGGAGCCTGCATTGCTACAACTTTGCCTGGTACCTCTTCTGCCTGGACATACTCTCTGCTCACCTCCAATTCCACACCAATCCCTTGAGCCCCAAACCCTACTGTCTACTCATGTCTGCCTGTCATACCCAAGCCTTCTTCTCACTTGGCAAACTGCCACCNTGTCTCCAGGTCCTGATCAAATTGTACTTTCTTGAGGCCTCCCAAGCACAGTGGTTATTTTGTCCCCTGGCTTCACTCTGTATCCCTGTTCCAATGGCAGAGAAATATCTATTTCTCCCACATACCAGCCCCTGCAAACTCTGAGGACAAGATCAAGATTGTCTACATATTTGAGTCCCCAGTGCCTGGCTTAGTGGCCAATGACAGTATTTGTGCCTGACTAGAGGGAGGAACAATATACAAAAACAGACAAATGAATAAGCCAGCAGTCGGATGGATGGATGAATGGAAAGTTAGTAGGATGCACTTTCCTGGTCTAGCACTCACAACCCATCTCAGGCATTTGTTTGGCATCTCCTCTCTTACCCTCTTGGCAGCTTCAGAAATTCATGGCCCATCTCTATTTTATTGACAGCTCTAGCCTCAGTAACCAGTTTGGCTGGGATCTCTCTCAGGGGGTGCATGATAAATATCCTCCATGTAGGTTAAGAAGGAAGAGNTTGNCAGATTGTGGGGTAAGTGGATGAGGGACTGGTACTCAAATAACAGCAAGATGGNTCCGGGCATTCTNTCATCTAGAGAGACTTGGAGCTTTCTCTTGGGGGAAGATGCTCTTTTGGGGTAAGATAGCACTGTAACTGATCTCCTGTGTACTTTNTGAAGTCCAGGCTGTGGGTACCATCACAAAGTGTAGGAAGGGGCCAGGGCCAATTACTTTTTAAAGAGAAATAATTCTTTCTGAGTCTTTTCTGTGTACAAAAGCAGGTCTGTACTTTCATATTTTTTTTTATGTTAAGAAATATAGGTTTCCACTGGGCTGCTTTGTTACTCCTGGTGAGTAGACAGACAGAGCACTCGTGGCTCTGAGTCCAGACAGAGAAAAGNAACAAGAGAAGCNCCTGAGCTGAGTGGACATAGCAACAGCTCTCCTTAGCCCCTGTAGCAGGTGGAAGAGAAAGTATAAGGAAAGAGTTCCTCATGCTGGGCCATGCATGACAGGCCTCAGTATATGAGGNTGAACTATTCCTCGTCTCTATCACCATTCCCTTAGGATATCCCCAGGACTACCTGGGATTCATGACAACTTTATGTTTTCAGGGCTGTGAGACTGAACAAGGTTGTTGCATCTATGCTTGAGCATGGTTGCCATAGTGGAAGAAAAGAGTCCAGAGGAGCATGAGCAGAGAAGCCAACATGCAGCTCAGTGAGATTCTAATGTGCCATAGCTCGTGCAGGTAGACACTGCCCAGAAACCCTCAGAAAACTTCAGCTGAAAACTGGCACTGAGAGTTCCTCCAGTTAGGCAGGGTGAGGCTCAGAACTAATACCAAAGGGAAGAAAGATCATAGGCCCTGGAAAATGGGAGGATACAGATGGTGGGTAGATGGATGGGTAGGTGGATGGATGGATGGATGGACACATGACTAAGAGATGGACTGATGAATGGATGAATGAATAGATGAATGATAAATGGATGGATGGGTAGGTAATTGAAGGATGGATGAATGATAGATCTGTGGGTGGATGCATACATGCTTGAGAGGTAGGTAAATAGATAGGCAGATGATAGAGGGATGACAGATGTATGAATAGGATAGATGATACATGGACAGACACACAATGGCTGAATGGATGAATGGACAAATAGATGGATAAATGGATATATAATGATAGATCAATGAATGGATGTGTACACATATGGGATGGTAGGTAGGTAGGTAAGCAGAGGGATGAGTTCATGGAAAGATGGGTGAATTCATTGATAAGGTGGAACAGATGATGGATAACTAGCTATAATTACCGCCTATGTCTTCAGGTTCTAGGACAAACATAGAGAGTGGTTTCCCAGACATAAGCATTATAAAGGAACTGAATGCCTATATTACATATCTGGAAANCACTTCTGTAAGATGAATTGTTAAATGGTCTTATTAATAAAAAACCCAGAGCCAGATATTGAGGTGAAAACTGAGAGATCAGAGGAATAGGACAAACCACAGCCAACCTCACCTCACCAACTCCTCAGCCTCCAGAGAGAGATACTTCTTGTATACTTGCACCTATATGACCTTCTGTGCTCTGCCCCCTTAATTCCTTTCTCTGCCCAGCTACATCACTTCCTGTTTGTCTGTACAGACCTCCAGACCTCTATGGTTAACTAGTGCTGGGAATAAAGGCTTGTGCCACCACACCTGGCTCTGTTCCCCAGTGTGGCCTTGAACTCATAGAGATCTGGATGAATCTCTGCCTCCCAAATGCTAGCATTAAAGACACGTGCTACCATTGCCTGATTTCTATGTTTAATACAGTGGCTGGCTTTTTCCTCTGATCCTCAGATAAGCTTTATCAGGGTGCACACATAAAATATCACCACACACTTCTTTTTCTAGAGTTTACAGTGAAAACTTCACTGTCTCTTTTGTTTCTTGGCCCTCTGCCCTGGAAACCCCTGTCACAGGCAGACAGTCCTTGTACTTCAATCAGCCTGGAGGAAGAAAGTCCTAGTTAGAAATGTTCAACTGAGCACCAAGTATGTGCCCAGCTTAGCTGCTTACAGCAACTCCATGCAGCAGCAGGCTTNGCAGGCATATGGGGCAGGCAGAGAGACCATGAGTCTCACTCCCAGCCACCCACTGGCCTCTGAGAGTAAGACCTAGAGCCTCACTCCCAGCCACCCACTGACCTCTGAGAGTAAGACCTAGAGCCTCACTCCCAGCCACCCACTGACCTCTGAGATTAAGACCTAGAGCCTCACTCCCAGCCACCTACTGACCTCTGAGAGTAAGACCTAGAGATCCTCATCATTTGCCAGGCTGGGTCACATTGCTAAGCATCCCATGTAATCATTAAATGACAGTGTTGGGGACAAGCCTATTGCTCAGCTTAGGTTCAAGTTTCTTCAGCGTAGAAACAGTTTTGTGGTCCCTGTAATAAGACAGTGGAGAGCCTCCTCTAACTCACTGGAGAGCCACAACGGTCCCACTGTGGCTTCTAGAGTTTTCTATCATTTTACACTAAGTTGAACTGTTTCTGCTCATGTCCACTCAGAGAAAACATGAGAAGAGAGCCGATGCCTGCTGCCCATGACATTGCTGGGAAAGCAGATGTTCGGCAGCCACCTCTGGACACCCAGCCAACCACAAATCACTCAGGTATCTTGGGATCTGGGACCCTTCATCCATCAACCAACCCACAGGTGTGAGGCCAAGGTTGGTGAAGGACATCTCTACAACCAGCACAAGGGGTTCCTTGGTGAGTTTTTCTTCTAGGAATAATGAGACACTGGTTTTCATGTGCAGCCCTTGACTGCCAGAAAGAGTGCTACTGNGGAGTGATAGAGTTCTGTTGTGTTTTCTCAGGGACACGGTTGGAATGTACTAAAAGACTTATTATCAATATTCTAAGTATGTCTTTATCATAATCTTATTTTTTCATAAATTCAGATGAAAGTAATTGGGGGTGAAGCAGAATATGAGATGATATGTTACCCTGGTTTTTCTTTCCTCATCTCCCTCCTCCTCTTCCCCAATTCCTCTCCCTTTCTCTTACTCCCCCTCCCCCACACATTTTATTAAGTAGCATTGGGCAATTTCTTCTTTGGTCCTTCCACCTAAGATCTAAATAAAAAAAAAAACAGTTTTAATTCACCCTTTAGCTCAGGAACTCTCTTTTTGCTAATTTGAAAGCTGAAAGTGTTTTTACAAAGATGTTCACCATAGTGTTTTGTATATTAACAAGATGTTGTATACATAGAAGTAATGTAGAACCCAAAATTGAAAACTAAGGAAAAGATTAAATAATCACAGTGCAACAACGGCTCTGTGAGCTGTGGTATAGTCAATTGCAGTGAGATCCAGGACAATGTCGAGCACTGTGTAGGTAGCCAAGCCTGAAGAAGATCCCATTGCCTCAGAACCCCGTCTCAGCCATTTGAGGTGTACTAACCACTTGTGACATGCTGCTTCCTTCTTTCTGAACACCATCTGTCCTTGCCCTCAGTACTGATCACACCAAGACTGTTCCTCCATGCATCCAGGTCAGATCATCTGAGAAGACTTCAGGATGTTTCCCTNCCCTGCCCACTGCCTCGGACTCCCAAAGTCCTGGCAGCGTCATCCTGCTCAGAGCCCATGATAGAGGCCCAACCAGAGCATGGAATTGGTTCTCTGCTTCTCTGCCTGGAAAATCAGCTTCCATAACCTCTCAAAGTCCCACCGCTGGACACCACACTGATTATACCAAGCAGAATTCTAATAACTCAACACGATCTTAAAACAGACCATCTCCCCCACAGATGAAGCTAACTCAGAAAGAGCCCACAACAGTCATGACTAGACTCATCTGGAATGAGTGAGGGTCAGAAGTTTGGCAAACATTTAACCCTCCAGACCTTGGCACACTGAAATTTTAATATGTAGACTACAAATAGAATCCTATGCTAAACAAGAGATGACTAAAACATTGAGCTAAAAAAATGCGCAGGGAACAGGAAACTACCAAAACTGGCCAAGCAGATATGAAAATAAATAACATGATTTTTTAAGAAATGAAATGTAATTTTTAGACATTGAACTTTGGGTGAATATGTTAAAACAGCAGATCAGACACAATTTGAATGGAGGGTCAGTGATTCAGAAGACAGAGCTGGAGGAATGTTTANGACTGTGGGTCAGACAGGGAGATGGAAAATACACAGGAGGTGGAGTAACGGGAAGAGGGAAAGATGAGCAGTGACCAGTGGGCAGAAAAACAGCCAGTGGACCTGGGTGTGGTAGCACACACTGGGGAGGCTGAGGTAGCCTGGACTACACACCAAAAAAAACTGGTTCNAGGGGAAAAGAGGAGGGGAGAGGAGGAAGGGAGAGAAAAGAGAAGGGACAGTATTAAAAGTAGTAATGTCAGGGCCTACAGGCCAACAAGATTGCCTACTAAGTTAAGGCACCTGCTACCAAGCCTAATAACCTGAGTCTGATTCCCGGAACCCCCAGGGAGGAAAAAGAGAACCAGTTTCAAAAGTTGTCCTCTGACTACCACATACACTGGTTGGCATGCGTATATGCACACACATACAGTTAGGTTTTTAAAAATGTAATAAAAACTGTTAAAAAAAAGTAACGGTAGAGAATTTTTTCAGAACCAAAGATATGAATCTACAAATACAGAAACACAAACGTGCCAAGCAAGGAAACTAAACAGACAAATAAATCCAGACCTATAATGAAATCAGNANAAAGGAAAGGCCATGCCAACAAGCCATAAAAGCAGCCAGAGAACAAAAGCAGCTCATTAGCAAGCNACTAGCAGCTGGCACCATGGCTCTGTGGAGAACAGCGGTGGAAGCCAGAGGTGGTAGAACAAAGCTACCAGTCTGCTAAGGAAAGCGCTAGCTCCAGAACTCCAGAAAGCCAAAGATGCGATGCAGTAGGATGGCTGGCTGGGGACATGGCTCAGTGCTTGCCTAGCATGCACAAGGCCCTGGGNTCAACAGAAAACAAGCAATGGTGACAACAGCAACAAACCAGGTGAGGAGAAAATAAAGACAGGTGACATAAACAAGAGCCAAGTTTGTGATCAGGCTGACCTTCTATAAAGCAATTTCTAAATAATCAACTTCAGAAAGAAAAAAGTTGATCTCACAAGTATCACAGTCAAAAACAAACAAATAGTTGGGAAATGTGTAGAGANACACAACCCAGGCCTCTACTACTGATGACAGTGACACAGACTATGCAATGCATTAAAGCAAATAACTGACCCCAACACTCAGTGACAGTGTCACAGAGGAGAGTGACTGCAGTTGAAGTGACTGTAACTGGCACACTGAACACTCTCGTGTTCCTTCTTGTGTTAAGAAGACACATTTAGATATTATTTATGGTGTCAAGTGTGCAAGACAAAGATCCAACACAGTAACTAAANTAAGGGAAACTAAACTTGTAACTTACAGAATTGTAGAAGTGGGGGNAAAAAAGTNAAACCAATGAGCAAAAACACACAAGGAAGAAACAGTACAGAAGAGGAAAAGCAAAGAGAAAGGACAGAGAGATGTGCAAACAGACACAAATGNGTCAACAGTCAGGACACAGAAAATGAAAAGGACTAAAGTCGCAAATTGATATGCAGAGNTTATTTGACTTGACCTTTTTAATGTTTTAAATTTGTCATGTGTGAGTGCACGCATGTGTGTGCAGTGCCCTTGGAAACCAAAAGAGGGCATCAGATCCCCTGGAGCTGGAATTACAGGCAGTTGGGAGCAAACTGATATGGGTGCTGCAAACTGAACTCAGGTTCTCTGTAAGTGCAGCAAGTGCTCTTAACTGCTGATCCATCACTCCAGCCCCGACTTCATTCTTTTTAAAACTATATGCTGTTGAAAAGATAAAGGTCTAAAACGTAAGGACATAAAAAGGTTGAAAGTAAAATAATAGAAAAAATATAGCCAGCTAAGTTTACCTAAGTAAATCCAGGTTGGCTATATTGTTTTAAACATACACTTTAAAAAAAACATGGGTGTCAACATGTTACAATAACTGCCCCACTCTCCAGGAAGTTGTAGAGCCTATTAGCTTACATTAAACTAATAAAATAGCTTTAAAGATTGTTAGAAACAGAGACAGAATTGAAAAAAAAAATAAACTTAACTCCATAGTTAAGGAAAACTCAACATAGTTCTCTGATTTTGCAAGAAAAGCAAATTTAACAACAGAACCAACTCCCTGAATTAATCCTCCATAACTTGTCATTGCTTGATGTTTCCTCCGCACACAGGGGAAATTCATAAGGTTGGGTCACATTTTTAAAAGTAAGAAAAAATACCAACCAATCAATCAATCAATAAGCCTAAAAATAATGNATCACATAGTGGGCCACCAAATAGTTTACAAACAGTTCTTACCATGTTCCTGACTAATAACTAAAAGACCACTTTTAAACTTCTCTTCTTACTCGTTTCAAGCATCAGGATGGCCCTGGACTTTTCACAGAACACCTGACACGCAGGATCTCAGTCTCGGGAAATCCCAGTGAAGCAGGCGAGGTTATCACCACTGTACAGATAAAAATAAAGCCCCAACTGGCCTCTTGGGTTAACGTGCCCACATCCACACATACAGAGCAGCCACTGATGGTCCCCTAAACACNTTCACTGTAAAAGCGCACTACACATCTCTGTCAAAACACTTCCCNTTCCAGAAAGCATCCCCAGGGCCCTGGGGCAGTTTGGTTCTGAGAAGCCCCAGAAGGCAAAGCTTCCATGCCAGAGGGCAAAGGGCAGCAGGCTAGGTTTAGCAAGCCGGATTCCTCCAGCTGTCCCTGGAAGGGGCCCCCTGCCAACTTCTTTGATGTCTCCACTTGAGGATTGGGATGGGATTAGTGTTCTCCCACACCCCACANACTTACAGATGGACAGGAAGCTCTGCAAGGGAAAGGAGGAGGGANTAACATTCACACNCTCTGAGCTCTGGCTTTGGCGCTGTCATGTGACCTNCAGCGTCTCATCTATAATGCACACATTGAGGCTTCTGGGAGCAGGAGTGGCTAGCTTTGGAGGGATGTGTTGGCAAGAGGGAAAGCCATGCTTCNGATAGCATTGTTATTCTTTGTCACAGTCTGCCTGTTATGGCCTAGTCTGCGTGAGCAGTGGTTCTCTGGGGGATGCTCAGAAGACCCACAAGTCCCAATGTGTCTAAGTGGTCCAAGTGCTGTCACCAAACTCAAAGTTGTGGTGGCCCAAGTAAGGTAGAGCTGTTTCCCTCTCACAGCATAGGCAGCCCAGGATGGATGCTTGACTCCAGGATGGCTATGGTGTAGGATCCTCGCAGCTGCCACTGTGCTGTCCCTCTTACCATATGATCTAAATGCTGCTCAGNCTGTTTCTGTTTCAGGAAGCAGGTGGAAGGAATGAGAGTTGCCTTCCCCTGCCTTNCACAAGATCCCATTGGGTGGACTTCAGTCATGTGGCCACATCTCACTGCATTGGAAGCTAAGTTATACAGCTGTTGGCTATGCTCTAGCCAGTTCTTTATTTTTACTAATAAAAAGGGGGCCAAGATACCAAAGGAGAGTTTTTTTGGCCTTTTCCATGCCACCATCCTTCCATCCACATGAAGGGAGAACAAAGAATTTCTAGGGTTGAAAATGGACTTTCTAACAGTTTGGGGTTTGGCACACATTTTCCATTAGCCGTGATTTATTGAGTTCTTATTCAGCAGTCAGTAAGTCAGAAACCTCAGCAAATTAGCACCACTCCATCCAGATCAACGCAGGGATACAATGAGGGAAGCCCCTGTGATGGTTAACCTTGATTGCCAGCTGTTTGGATCTGGAATCAGCTAGGATGCTCTGGGTCAGTCTGAGGGGGCTTTTCCAAGAAACATTAACTTAGGGGGAGATGTTCTCCAGAATGGGTAGCACCATCCAGGTGGTCCAGATATAAAAGGGTCCACTGAAAGGGGGTGCTGCTTAATTACCTACCTTTGCTTCTTGCTGATAAATCCATCTACCCTGTTGCTATCACTGCCATCATCAGTCATCCTTCACTGCCATCAGAACCCAGCTTCTTCAGCTTTCCAACAGTGGACAGATCTCAGAGGCTCTCTAGGAACCCTCCAGGGGCATCCTGCCTGGGCCGATGCTACTTGGTCCTCAGCCTCTCCTGTGTACAGCTAGCCATTGTGCTACNCAGTCCAAACGAAGTAAGCCAATCCAATATAACCCTTTTGTAGTATACAGTCATTCCATTGACTCTGTTCCTCTAGAGAACCCTAATATNTCCCCTTAACCCCCCTACTCTCAAGGG
>LZPO01055387.1:50593-62142 GCA_001675575.1 Neotoma lepida
CCTTCCCCAAAGTCACCACTTCAGCAAGTGGTCTGTTAAAACTGATGTTTGTTCTTCTTGCTAACTCAGGACTCCCACCACCACTGCATCTCTCCCTAAACAAGTCCGTTGTCAGCTCCTGGCTTAGGCCTACTGGACACTCAGTCCCCAAGTCCCCTCACCTCTGTCTGTGTCACCCTCAGTCCCCTTTCTGTATCTGGTTGTTCTGGTCTTGCCTCCCAGGCTCACTTCCTGCTATGCTCATTCCTTTGCATTCAGAANGTGCGCCTCTTCTGGAGACCTCACACNACAGAAGGCCATCCCAAAGGAGCAGGACCATTCCAACGTGGGCCTCTGCTTGCGTGGACAGCTGGAGGCCTTGATGGGAATGGTTCTTCCAAATGCCCCCTCCTTGCTCTCTGTATCACATGTTCTCTGGCATCCCAGCAAAGAGACTTAGACTGGATAGCTTCTTGTCCAACAACTCGAATGAGCCCTGTGTCACAGTCATACCTCACTAAGGACCCTCACCTCACATAGGCATTTCCTGAACTATATAGCTCTGTAGGACCCCAGGTTCCCACACAGCCAATAAAAAATAAAATTAAATTAAAAAAAAAACACTATCCAGAAAAATGTTTCAGGACATTTGTAGTCTATGGACCCAACTGAATTCTCATGGGACAGAACAGGTTCTTAGGGGAGATGCTGGAAATATGAACAGCTGCTGGAAGAGTCCCCTCTGCGTTCATACAGCCCCACTAGGTATCTCTGAGATTAACTATTGGGATCCAGCTTTCCATCAGTGGCTGGCCTATGCTTTTCTCTCTCAGCTTTAATTCAGACTGTCTCATGGATGTGGGATAGATCCCTGAGCAAAAACCCCTAAGGCTGTGGAGGCTGTAGCAAGGCTTGTTTGAGGTTTCCCAAGCATGCTTTTGTATTTACTGCTTCTTCCTAAATGGCCCCTGCAGTTCAAGTCATTCATGGGGTCCATGATGGCCAATGTGGTGCTGCCGGTCTCCTGCGAGGTTATGCCTAGACTCTCAGCAGTTGGGAGCTAGAGGTAGGAGGATCAGGAATTCAAAGTCGTTCTATGCTACATGGTGAATTCGAGGCCAGTTTGGGCATGAGACATTGCTCCTCCAAAAAGTAAAATTAAATGAAACAAAAAATTTAGTTCTCAGTGTTCCTGGTTACATTGCATCAGCACCTTTGGCCAGAGACCCCTCTGGCCAGTGCGGGTTTCCTTGCTCTTTTAGAAAGTCTTGCTAGACCGTGTTGCCCTGTGTGGATCACCACTGATTCACTGTGCGGACATGAAGCTGGCTGTCTCCAGGGCAGTGTGGGGCTAGCAGCCTCCATCCTGCTTAGTGCTGGGTGGGGCATTGACCTTCTGCATCTGCTTGGAGAAGAAGCAAACCTGTCTTTGGATTTGATGAACATCTGCACCATGTCAGACCCTCTGCCAGGTGTTTCAAGGAAGAGATGAGGGCTGTGCCCTGGGAAGCTGATGTCCAAGGTGGAGGCAGATTGTGGAAGCTTACTACATCCGCCTTGTGCTCAGCACTCACTGGAAGATGAGCAAGAGGGCTTGAGAAAACCGTCCAACCTTCTGAGTGACGACTGGGGATTTCTCTGGCAGTCCCAGGCAAGAAGGGAGCTCCAAAATGAGGAAGAGATGTTGTGCTTGAGTGAAGAGCAAGATGTGGCCCAAAGGGTTGGGTACTGTAGTGAAGCCAATTTATGTGTAGGACAGATCAACCCAACACTACCTCAACGTCCACACAAAACACCATACAGGTCAGTTGCTTGGTAATTATGCAGACAACTGAACGCTGGTTCGAAAACCCCAGTGTGCAAGAACTATAAGGCTGTTACTCTAATCTTCAATTAAATTTCTCTTTGTGGTCCTCATCATGTCTGGATGCTAGGAACTCAGATTAAGGGATTGTGGGTAACTCTCTCTGAGGTAATGGATCAGATCTCTTNAGAAGGTTGATCTATTCTGGAATTTGCTTTATGATTCCCCCCCACCCCTTGGTTTTTTGAGGGTTTCTCTCTGTAGCCCTGGCTGTCCTGGGAATTGCTCTGTAGACCAGGCTGGTCTTGAACTCACAGAGAGCCATCTGCCTCTGCCTCTGCCTCCCGAGTTCTGGGATTAGAGGCGTGCACCACCACATCCAGCTAATTCTTGTGCTTTTAAGCTGCATAGGGTTCAGGTTTTCTGCCATAAAGAGCTCATTTACAGGAAGGAAATTGGGACTTTGAGAATCTGAGTGAATAGAGTGCATTCTTGAGAAAGTGAGAATCACCTGGAAGACATGCTAGAACAAGGATTTCCCAATCCCACCCTCAGATACAGAGTTACAACCTTGAATTTGAATTTGCAACAATCCCTGGCTGCTGCTATGTAGCAGCTTCATTTTTGACAGGCTCAGCCTCTTACTCAATTGACACAGAGTCAATAATAGTAAGTCTTTTGTAGGTGCCCTTGTTTGAGGACTATGCCTTTAAACTGCCAGTCATGTTCCCTGTCTGGCTATTGACTCTGTCAGTAAGTGGCAAAGTGGAGATTGAAATCTGTCCTCTTTGATTCCAAGCTCAGAACTTTCTCTACTCCCTTATATTGGTAGAGGGTCTGACAAGGCATTTTAACAGAACACTGCGGTGACTACGTCAACTTGACACAAACCTAGACATACCTGGGACAAGGGAATCTCAGTTGAGGAGCTGCCTCCATCAGCTTGGCCTACGGGCATGTCCATGGGGACCTTGTCTTGATTGCTGATTGATGTACAAGGGCCCAGCCTACTGTTGGCAGTGCCATCCCTGGGCAAGTGGGCTTGGACTGAATAAGAAAGGTAGCTGAACAAGCCAGGGGAAGCAAGCCAGTAAGCAGCATTCCTGCTTGGCCTCTGCTTCAGTTCCTGCCTCCAGGTTCCTGTCTTGAGTTTCTGCCCTGACTTCCCTCAGTGATGGAGTGTGACCTGGGAACCTGAATAAACCCTTTTCTCTCCACTTTGGTTTTGGTTAGTGTTTTATCATAACAACAGAAAACTACACTAGAACAGCCCCTAAATATGTTTGTTTTACTGACAACCAGAAAAATGGCATTAGGGCTGGGGTAGAGGGTTGAGGTAAGTCTTTTGTAGGTGCCCTTGTTTGAGGACTATGCCTTTAAACTGCCAGTCATGTTCCCTGTCTGGCTATCTTTTACCCACAAAGACATCTACCTCTTTATGCACACAGTGCTTCATTATGTGGGCCACTTCATTACATGTACAAGGTGGGATGAAATTTCATATGTCCACGTGGAGTTGCACCAGGCGATGTTTTCACGTTACTTCCAGGCATCATGTGAAAGTCATAACCTCACCGCCACGTCATTTCTTAGAAATTCACACCTAATACTGTACAAGTAATGCTAAAACCAAAGAAACTTGCTTTATATGCCCCTCCCCCATCCCTGTACCCTTCCTTCAAAAGACCAACTGTTGCTGTAGAGAATGCTAAGTGCATGGAAAACTCTGGAAGACTGAAGATTCTTAACATAAAACTGATCTGTATTTCCAAAGCTAAGAAGGCTGGAGACCTGGGTGTCCTGTTTGGGCCAAGTCCTTGGCATGTGTGTGTGTCTGTGTGTGTGTGTGGGGGGGGGATGTGATGTGCCTTTCACCCCTGGATAATTTAGTTTAAAAATTAAGTTTTGCTTTACTCTGTAGATCGAGAAAGAGAACAGGAGAATGCTAGTGGAGAAAGACCAAGAGGAAGGGGCGAAAGCACACCTAGCAAACCCAAAGCCATGAGAAAGTAAGGTCATCTGGAGGCCTGGAATTACCCACGTGTGGGTAGCATCCTGGCGGATTTCAATCCACTTACGTGGTGGAATGTAAGCCCNTGAGAGCTTGGGCTGTGTTTATTTAAGTCCAGTAAACATTTACTGTGCTGAAGAGGAGGCTGGCCCTGTACTAAGTGCTGGGGACCTGNAGATGAAGTGAGCACTTCCCCGTGTGCGAATGATGGCTGGGGATTTAGGTCAGACACTGGTGTGCTGAGGTGGCATCCGCCCCACAGAGATTTTCAGCAAGGACATGATTACAGTTACCATTTGGGGAAGGCCATTTTAGCCAGAGGCCATCACTGTTATTAGCCAGAGGCCATATGTTGTTTCTCTGTCATGGTGATAAAATAGTATGACTAAGGAAACTTACAGAAGAATGAGTCTACCAGGCCTTACTATCCCAAAAGGATAAGAATCCATCAAGGTGGGGAGGTATGGCCACAAAGCAGGCATGGTGGATGGCATAGGGAACCGAGACTCATTATCAGTCACAAGCAGGGAGCAGAGACAGCAAAGTTGAAGTAGAGCAAAGCTTTTTATCTCAGAGCCTGCCCCTGGTGACACACTTGCTCCAGCAGGGCCAGCCACCTAAACCTCCTCAATCGGCACCAGCAACTGGGCACCAAGTCTTCAAAGGCCTGAGAGTATGGGGGGCATTATCCATNGAAAGCAGTAAAGACAGAGTGCTGCACTTAGATGCAAAAGTCCAGGCAGTGATCCTACCACATGCTCAGGAAAGAACTCTTGAAGTCTGAAGATCCTGCAGGACTATCAGGAAAGCAGGCGAGCTGAGGAATGCCAGGGAGGCTAGGATGCACAAGCCTCAGGTTCAGATGACTGAGAGTGGACATCAACTTACTCATAGGACAGTAGCTTAATCAACTATTCCCAAAACTGATGCCATTAGTCATCCTCAAACTCATTACCAGCCTTTGGAGATTTCAGGTCGTCACCTCTGCCTGACAGGGAAGGATTTAAGCATCCTATGTGATTCCCAAACACCGCCATGGCTGACAACAGTTCATCTGCGGCTTCTCCAGAGGTGGAGCCAGCTTAGTTCAAGTGAGCCTTGGGACTTTCTATCGTTCCTCAGAATTGCACCGTTCCTCAGAATTGTGCCGTTCCTCAGAATTGTGCCACCGCCCCCTCCTGTGTATTTTGGCGTGTGGCCTGATTTCTCCCAGACTTGGCCCATTTCAGAATCTTCATACTCATTCAGTTATCACACTCTGAAGACCAAGAGGGAGAGGGATTTTGTGTATCCAGGGATACATTGGAGCCAGGGGCTGGTGCATCACCCACAGTGCCAGAGATGTGCTGTACCTGCAGCTCTGAGACAGGTATGCCAGGTACATTTTGGTTACTGTAGCTAAAATGCTTGAAAGAAACAGCTGTCTGAGGCAGTTGAGCACTTGGTCCCCAGTTGGTGGTGCTATTTGGGGAAGTCTAGGAGGTGTGGCCTTGCTGGGGGTTTATATCATCAGGGGTGGGCTTTGGAAGTTTAAGGCCTGGCCCTACCCCCAGTTATCTCTCTCAGCTTTGTGACTGCAATTAGAAGTGACTCTTCGGCATCAGTACCTGTTGTCATCCTGCTGCTTGCTGCCATGAAGGAATCTTCTCCCTCTGGAACTCTAAGTCCTTTCTGCTCCAGGTTGCCTTGGTCATGGTATTTTCACAGCAACCTAACTCAGACACATGCTCTAGGTGCAGATTTTAAGCTTCCCTCCAGGGTGGGGCCTGTTTGTTTGAAAAGACTGCCTGCTGAGGTAGAAGAGATGGGCCTACTCTGAAGTCCACAGCTGTGTAGACTGTAAGAAAAAAGAACGGGGAGGAGAAGGAGGAAGAGGAGGCAGCCGAGGCTGAGGCCATGTTGCTGGTTCTATGGAAGCAAGCCCAAGCTCTAAAGGAATCATTTTTATGTGAGAAATATCAAGGTCTAATTCTGTGAACGTCAGTCTCAGACTTAGCAGAAAAGGTTCGAGAACCACCCTTNNATTGCTCTTCAGAATCAGGCCTGTGCTCCAAGTCCACCCTCTACTGCTGCCTTAGTGAGATGGGCAAGACCTTGCTCTCAAATCTTTGCTCCCTCATGAGAAGACAGGTACATGGGAGACAGCTAGCGCTGTGTGGCAACTACCATGAGCCACACTGAAGACTAGCTGCTGCTGAAGATTGCACAGGTGAAGTCAGCATCAAGCGGCCAGCAATGCAGGCCATCCATGCTCACACAGGATCATGGAGGCATTCGCTGGGTCTCTTGAAAATCCTGGAGAGTCCACCTGCCATTCACAAAGCCCTGCCTGTGCAAGGGACCAGGGACGCCCTGCCTAGCACCTTCCTCTGGCCATCAATCTTCATCTTCTCAGTCCATAGGATGGTGGGAGGGGCTGCTTCTGTCCCTTTCTGTCCATAGTGACCAGCTCTGCCACAGTCCTGTGATGCAAGCCAGCCGAAGGAGACCAAATTCCAGAAAATCTGGAACATATATTGGAGAAAGAAAGGGTTTCCTGCTGTTGAGCTCAAAGCAGAGCTTATAGAAGTCTGGAACCATGGAACATTGCCCTATGGGAAGAGAATTCTGAGAACATGCTCTCCTCAGTGGCAGCAAGAGATGGAGACAGTGTCTGCAGTTGGCNTTGTTGGATATCTGTATCCAGACAGACCTNAGGCCACATCNTATATGTGTGGTATATGTGTGTATGTGTGTGTATGTATGTGTATATAAGTATGTGTGTATATGTATGTATGTGTGATATATGTGTATGTTATATGTGCATGTGTGTATGTGCATATATCTGTATATGTATGTTTGTATGTATATGTGTATGTATATGCTTGTATGTGTACGTGTATGAATATGTATATTTGTCTAGATGTGTACATGTATGTATGTATATGCATATGTGTGTATGTATGTGTGTTTATGTGTAGGTATGTGTTTATGTGTAGGTATGTATGCATGTGTATGTGTATATATGTATATGTGTGTGTTTGTGTTTATGTATCTGTTTCAGTTATATAAGTCACTGATTCCATTTTGCTCTCTAAGCCATTTAAGCTGNTTTCCAGTCACTTGTAGTCAATAACTGACAGCCTAAATATAAGTGATATTTGACTTCACCAATATTTTATGGTGTTTGTGTTCTTTTGTTTCTGAGGTCTCAGGTGCTTTAACTCTGAACCAAGCACTCCATGGATGGCCAACCAGAAAACTGACTGCAATTTACATGTCTGATTGTTCAGATCTTAATATTGTAGAAATCAATCTATCAATCAATCAGTCATCAATCAACCTTCAGCCTTGTCTAGCAAGTCCTCCCTTTAGTCTGTCAGCATTAAGGAGCTGAAACCGACACACACAGGGTTCCATTTCAGCTCCAAGCAGCCTATTAAAATTTGCAAAATTAATTTCAGCTCCAAGTTTTGACGGACCCATTTACCTCTTCTGTTCGTCATTTCCCCAGATTTTCTTGTTTAAATTAACTGGACTTTTGCCACCCCTTGCAGCAGAGTTGCAAAAATAGAGAGCCCCAGATATCACACTCTGTTTGGCAGGCATTCGAAATTCAACAGCCCGCAAGCCGATTCAGTTTCTGGGCTGTATTTATAGCTGCAGATTTATCCTCCTTGGTGCATCTTATCTGACACAGTTTAAGGTCCAAAGCCACTATGTTTTCCACAGCCATTGTCCAGGACAGGCGTGCTTGCCTCATACACCCCAACACATCCACAACCTGCCTTCCTGGCACCTGTGGAAGTCATGGTTACTTCTGCAAGTGGAGACTCCCAGGTGCTAGGGCCTAGGCATAGGGAACTGTGACTGTGTGTGGATTTACTTACTTCTCCAGTGGCCCTAGTCCAGGCATTCAGCAGGTGTTATTCTTTTCAACATTCACAAACAAGTATCTTTCCCAATCAAATTAACTTCTGTAAGATGGACAATAATGCACATGGTTTTATGAGGGTATTTATCCAAATATAGAATATGATTACTTTTTGCAATTAAATGCATTCTAATTTCCCTGCAAGTCATGACAGCAGAACAGTGTATCATGGCTGAACTGCTGGCTTATCCTTGGCTCAGGATTCTGAATGTTCTTGGGTGATGATACAATTCTTTGGATTTTTTTTCTCTGTCTTAATTTTTCCACCTGTCTGTGCAACCCATTAATAATGATATCAGTACTTCTTTAATTTCCAAAGAGTACCTGTATTAGTTACTGGGCAATTGATAGAAAGAATCCCAACTCACCATTTCCTACAATACTATAATATGATGTACATCTTCCTGTCTCATCGTTTACAAAGGGAGTACACAAAAATTAATGTGTACTGTTACTTTAAATAGAACTATAAGATTCAAAGGGAAGAATGCACTAGTAACCGTCCTTGCTTGAGTGTGCATGATAACGTTGATTAGCCTACCAGCCTTGATCCAAGATCAGAAACTCTGAAGATTTTGTTGAGATTGACAGTTGTCCTCAACTTAACCTTTTAAGTGTAGTTGATGATACAGGTCTTTTAAGGACTGTTAGAACACAGCACTAGTATTTTCTGTTAAATTATTTTTTATGACTCTGTGGCTTCTCTGCTGATTATTGCTGGTTTAAGGGATCTTTTGTTGCTGTGCTGACAGAAACATCAATACGGGCACTGTGTGGCCACTGGTATTTTGCTGAGTGACATTACTTTCCTTGATGGGTTTGTATCGAAATGAATATTAGTCAAATTCTATTGCAAATACTCCAGGGAACTCTCCCTAATATGCACACTGGCATAACTGGTTTGAACATTTCTATAAGTATCTGGACTGAGAGGAAGCCCAAACCCCTTCTCAGCAAGGTTGTAACTGTAATGCCTGTTACTCACAGTTTGTCTGCCAGTGTTTGGTGCTCCATGACCTACTTGCTTCCAGCTGTCCTCTTCTGGGATCCTTGGGGCCTGGTAACTTCATACTGGCTTTGGCAGGATTGGACCACAGCTCAATTAAAGACATTGATGTCAGTTTCAGGCGTTGGTGTCAACACCAGTCCCATGCAAGGCCCCTTGGAGATAAGCTGTAGTTGAGTGTGGGGTACCGGGGTCAGAGTAAACAGGCACCTAGTGTAGCACACTTATGCTTGCCAGAGGGTCAAGGCAACATCCAGACCCTACCATTCCTCCTCCACCAGAGGTAGAGTTCCTTTCCTCTACTCTCAAACTGGGTGAGAATCTTGACTTGCAGTTTGGGTTATAAAAGAAGACACAGCCAGGCGGTGGTGGCACACGCCTTTAATCCCAGCACTTGGGAGGCAGAGGCAGGCTGATCTCTGTGAGTTCGAGGCCAGCCTGGGCTACCAAGTGAGTTCCAGGAAAGGCACCAAAGCTACACAGAGAAACCCTGTCTCGAATTGGCCCGTCCCTCTTTCTCTCATATGCTGCTCACTCTTAACATACAACCACCACCATGTGGAAGGCAAACAGGGCCACACTCTGGCCGGGGTGCAGGAGCAGTTAGACAGGAGCGAGCATAGGAGGAGGGCAACTGGAGGGAGAGTGTCTGCTATAGTCGGTCTTGTCNACTTGACCGCATTCAGAATCACCTAGAAGACACATTTCTGAGTTTCCGGAGATGTTTACCAGGAGGGAAGACCCACCCTAAATGTGGGTATCCCCATTTGATGGGCTGATGGGTGATATTCGGTATGTTGTGAAAATGTGTTGCTCTGATTGGTTGATAAATAAAGCTGTTTGGCCAATGGTGAGGCCGAATAAAGTTAGGTAGGACATTCCAACTGAGGAGAGAAGAGAAGAAAGTTGAGTTGGGCAGATGCCATTTTGCNGTCTAGAGAACAGCGTGTAATGGCACACAGATAAAGCCATAGAACACGTGGCAACATAGATTTATAGAAATGGGTTAATTTAAGATAAAAGAGCTAGCTAATGAGAAGCCTGAGCCATTAGGCTATAAGTTTATAAATGATATAAGCCTCTGTGTGTTTACTTGGNCTGAGTGGCCATGGGAGCCTGGGCGGGACACAGAAAAACTTTTTCCTACAATGGACTAAGGATCCTAAACTGAATAAAATGGAGAAAGCAAGCTGAGTATCAGCATCCATTCTCCTTTGCTTCCTGACTATGGATGCGATGTGACTGGCTGTCTATCAGGCTCCTNCAGATACCTTCTCCACCATGAGGGCTGAACCCTCAAACTGTGAACCAAGATAAAGCCTTCCTCCCTTAAGAGACTTTTGTCAAGAGTTAGTCAGATCTGTGGGGGAAAGTAATACAGTGTCTAAAAAGGTAGGGGTAATTAAAAAACAAAACAGGTGAAGAAACTCTGAACTAGAAAGAACTGGAAGAGTCAGAAGTAGCCTGTCCAAAGAAAGTCACACTCTGATTGGCCAGAAACCCTAGAAATGGACTTGACTTCTATGAATCTTAGTCTCATACTCAGAAAAATATGGGATAACAATAGTCACAACATGGGAACTGAGGCACACATGTCCCTTTCAAAGTGTTGTGTGCTAGTCCAGAAACTGGGGACTGGGGAAGATCCCAGAAACTGGTGACAAAAGCAAGTGGGAATCTCCCAAACAGAAGGGTAAGATTTCCCTCAGCGGAAGGGAAATTGCATGGCCCAAGAGGAGTGTAAGAGATGCAGAAAGAATTGTGGGTACATTAGACCCAGGCAAGATGATACTGTGAGCATGTGGAGGCTTGGCTGTCAAGGGAGGAGGTGAGTCTGACCTGCTCATCAAGAAAAGCCAAAGACTACAGGAAAGCATGGGAGGGCAGCACTGGGCGTTATGAAGATCAGTGGCAGAGGATGGCCGGGGAGTGAGTGCAGCTTGGAAGAGGGAGATGGAGCCTCTGAAATGCTTTGTCCTTTACTTGGTTCAGTAGGTGACAGCTCCAACATTCTCTCTGGCTCAGTCAGACATTCACCTGGCAGAGGTGGCAGGTAGTCTCCTGGTCAGGCTTTTTGCTGACCCACTGCCATGCACCTTACAGCTACCGTCTATCTCTATGCCGCCCCCACCCCCAGCTCTCCCACCCCAAGAGGTAGAGGTGAAGATCCCATTCAACAGAAGGGAACACTGACTCAGCTGGCAGATCCAGGCTCCCATGATTCCAAAGTCCATTCTGTAATGCCAGGCTTCTTTAGGATGTTCAAAACCTATGGACAACNGGGAGTGGTGGTCTACCAGTGCAATCTCAGCACTTGGGGATCCAAAGCAAGCCTTGGCTACATAGTAAGTTCCAGGTCACTCTGGGCTATATGAGACCCTAGATAGAACAAACAAAGAAACACATAAAAACTCATAAAAGCAGAAAGCAAATCAACAAAAGCCTTTGGGGCTGGAGGGAGGCCTTGTGATGCAAGGTTCTAGACTGAGATCAGCTTGTGCCAACTTGCTTGGGATAAAGTCCCACAGNTTTTTGNCTTCTCTCTAAAGAGGACATTCGTATAGGGAATACCAAGAAAAGAAGCCACCCCACCCTCTGTCACTCTGGCCTGGCCTAGCTTTGATTTGACAAGTCTACTTTAAGGGGACCCCACCCACTCTGGCCCCTCAGACTCTGAGCCCCGTTGAATTGATCTGCAAACACCTTAAAAGCCACCATTGCTGGGAGCAGAAGCTCCCTCTGCAGGGCCTGGACTGTGGAAGGAGCTGGGAGCTTCCTGCAGGGGGCAGAAGTCATGAGGCGGCATCAGGTCAGCACTTCCACGCACCATAAGCTG
>LZPO01055387.1:62152-87543 GCA_001675575.1 Neotoma lepida
GGGGAACTGGGGGGAGGAGGTGCTGGGTGGGTGAGGGGCTGATGCTGAGGGTCTTCACATTTATTCCAACTCATTCACTCTCAAAAGGAAGCCAGGAGAGGCAGTGACCTTTCCTCTCATCTTTGAAGAATCCTCGTCTGCTCCTGCCTCCTATCAACATCCACAAACACTTCTTGCTACAGCAGGGTGTGGCCATGAGAAGCAGGCTTGTCTTGCTGGGTGAAGGGCTGGGAAACTCTCAGGCCCAGTCTCCCTCCACCTTGCAGTGGGTTCAAGCAGACACCACCATAGGAAGCTTGGGACCTCCAGGCTCTGGCAGAAGGTGTCTGTAAGTTTGGGTCTNGCTGTGCTCTGTGGAGAAAGGGTTTGGGGGCATAGACTAAGCCAAACACAGATGTCATAAAACAAAATTTATCTTTAATTGGTAAGTGTCAACAGCAGTACAAAAGATGGAGTGATGACAACTAGTTTAGGGTAGAGGACAGTCTTGAGGTAAATGAGCATAAATAGGCAGTTCCTATAGACACTCCCCCGTGGGCCTGAGCCCCATTGTGGCATATACATTATCACCCAAGGATGGCATGTCTAACACATATCAGGAAAGCACCTTGTGCAAAGAGGGGGAAAAGTAGCTAAGGTGCCAAGATATTCCAGGATAGACAAGGACGGCACGCCTTTCTATCTCATCTTTTCCCTTAATCGTGAGGCAGAGCAGGGAAGCCCTGGAGAAGTTCCATTGGAGGGTGTCCCATGCTGAGGTTGTCTCATGCCAATACTGTCCAACAAGATCCAAGAGGTCTGTGTATGTGACAAAGCTAAGGGCAGTGATCCACTCCTTTCAATTCCAATTTCCCATTTCTTTAAGTCCTTAGCAAACTTCTTTTTTTCACTATCCAGAGGAGAGTGTGCGAAAGCTGTGATGGTAACCCTTCAGGTCATTTAAAAACTTTACACTGGACTGTACAAGATTTTTTTTGATAAACTATTTACATTTTCAGACTTTCAAACATATTCAAAGCAGCAATAGACACTAGTTTTTTAATGCTTGTTTGTTTTTCTAATTGCCCAAATAGTTACCAGCCATGGGCCAAGTAGGTACCTGTGGTATTCATAGAATTTCAACAAAGAAAATCTGCACTTAAAATTTGCTGGAGGGTGTGCTGAATATCCCTAGAGTCTAAAGGGTCACACCCACAGTGTTGCTATGGGAACCAATGCACAGTACCTTGACAACAGAGTTGTAGTTGTCCGGACAGCCCTATACAAGCTTTACACTTCAAAACAGCAGCCAGCATGTCAGTCCAGCATGTCAGTGAGTTGTGCTGATTAAATTAACATAGAATACAATCTCACAATATACATCACAAATGAATTACAATGTAGGCAAAGAAAAGAGTTACAGTAAGATAAGTTATGCAGTAACAGCTTGGAGGCTTGTATAGGGTAATTCAAAATTGTACATGGCAAATACAAGAATGAGCCAAAACAAGTGCTAAACATCCAGATGTGCTAACAAGCCGGAGGAGGGCACAATGAAGACCGCATGAGAGAGGAGAGAGAGAGAGAGAGAGAGGAGAGAGAGAGAGAGAGAGAGAGAGAGAGAGAGAGAGAGAGAGAGAGAGGCACATACAAGGAAGGAAGACAATGGAGGATGCTCACCAGCAGACCTGTAATGTGTGGCAATGACAATAATGTTTGCACATTCCCCAGACTCCAAGAGTGCCCACAATGAAGCCCTGCTCTATGCCTGCACTTCTGTGGAAATAAGACACCAGCAAGAAACATCACCTACTGCCTGCCTCCAATTCCTTTGTCAATAGAAAGGAATCTGCAGGAGGCCTTACTTTTTCATCCCTCCCCAACTCACTCCATCTCTGCCCCCAAGCATCCCCAGTGCCAGTTTATAAGCATTTGGAAATGATAGGATGGGGACAAAAAATAACTTTGCTTGCATATGATGATTTCCAATCTATTTTTGATGTGCAGAGCCATGATCAAGAGTATGTGGCCTCAGAAACAATGTGATTGGCAAGAGAAATACTGCTCACAAAGAAGCTGTGTCAAGGGTAGAGGACCTAAAAAATGTGAGTGCAAGTGAGACCGGTGAGGTCACCACTGTCATTCTACCTTCAGAATGAGTTCAAGTGCCAGCCCAATCCTTGGAGGAAATGTGGACAGCAGACAAGGCTACAGCTGGTGATGTTGCCACTTTCTTAGTAAAGAGGAAGACCTTGCCATCACACCAGTCTGTTCCTCTAGACACGTCTCTTTGCAGTTGTTGGCACTTGGTCCAGGACTTCTATGGCTCAAAACTATAAAGGAATTCTTGTTTCCTTTCCCTAAGGAATTGGTAAAGTCAACTTATTGAAAATTAGTGACCAGAGAGCAACAGCCTCCTGGGTGGCATCAGCATGACCAGNTCATGTTTCTAATGAGGGAGGTGCTCATCCCTAATTGCTGAGCTCCAGGCTCAGGAAGTTGTAGACTAGAGATGCAGCCTGGCTTTACTGTAGCCTGGTTCCAGCTCTAGAGGGCTCACCACCTTCTTTTGCACTCCTGGCTCCCATAGGGCTAATGGCCAGAGGAGGCCAGCATTTGACAAGTGGAATAGCTCTGTGAGCCCACACCTGAATTTAGAACATGGCCTGGGAGTCTGTGTCAGACCTTGGCGAAGGAATTCAGGCCCAGGACAGGCTAGAAGGTATCAAATACCAAATGAGGCAAACCCAAAAGGCTGAGAGAGTGTTTGTGAAAACAACAACATGGCCTGGAATTTGCCAATGAGGAAGAGAAATTGCCAACCAGGCTTCACATGTCCATGGAAGGACCTTCTCTCTCTCTCTCTTTAGTCCTTCCTCTCTTCCCTTCCTTCCTATTCCATAGAGCCCATTCATTAATAAGAGGATTTCTTATTAATACCACTATTTCCAGTTGACAAAGAAAAGCCTGATCCTGTGAGTGTTTTCATGGACACAAACTTGGGTTTTGATTGAAAGCTAGTATAAAAGAGAGAATGCTGTAGGAAGGTGACTTCAGAGCCCCCTTGACTGGTAATCATGAGGTTTATACTAATCTTGTAGGCAGATCTTTACCTCTAAAATGCAACCTCTGCTTCATGCCATTACAGGGCCACAGAACTATCTGGGGAGATGGATCTGGGTTCACAAGCAAACTGACTTTCTCCTAGCTCTGCTGGAAACTGAGTGTGTGCAACTCCTCAGCTTTCTATAAGGAAAGGGGGTGGTCTGAGCTGGGGGACCAGTGGATTCTGGACCGCATGAGAACAGGTAGGGGTCCTGCTGTCTTGGCTGTGGATGAACACTGCCTCACTGGAGCTGATAACTCTCTGTCCACACTAAATGTGACTGGCTAGCTTTTAGTGTGGAGNAACACATACAGANAGAGAACAGAAAGAAGACACATAAGTTATATGTCACTAGGAATTCATGAACCAAAAATAAATTCTATTTCTATGTTATATTTACACAATTAGAAAACTCTAAAAATGAGATGGTGAAGTCATAAAAACTCTGTTTAAGCCCCACTGATGTAAGTGATCTCTGTGATTGTCATTCTCCATTCCCATGGATATTTAGAGCCAAATGTGGCTAATAAATAGAATAAACTGTGTATGCACAAAATTTAGATTAGAATACAGCATCACTGTCTGAACCAATGAGAGGCATTCACACCCATCATTCCCAGACAGCCTTTGTATTTGAGAACATGGCTAGAAGTTCCTGGACCCAGTGCCGAGGCAGAGCTGGAGCTGACACGAAGTTCCTACACACATGTATTTTGCATAAATAAATGAAATAACAAGACATAGAAATGACTCAGATCCGGCAACTGTGAGGCAAGCCCACACGAGTCAAAACAGATGACTTTTGTTCATGTAGTTTCCATACCAGTTTCACATTAGTCAGTGATAAAAATACCATTTATATCCAGTGCTTGTAACACTTATGAAACCAGCATCTGTGAGTGTGTGTGGTTTTTTGTTTGTTTGTTTGTTTTTCTTTTTTTTCTTTTCTTTTCTTTTCTTTTTTAACTACAAGCAAATCAAGTTTCAATCCTAAAGAACAGTCCTTTGCTCTCCACCAGCCCAGAATATTATTTTGGCATGGTCATAAAAACAAACAAAATTAACTACTATGCTAAATGTTCGCCTTTGTGCAAAATTAATTACATACAATACAACACTAGCCGTATAATATTCTACCTGTGCAGCACAATTAAAACAAAACAAAACAAAACCAAAAACAAACATACCAGTGAGAGCAGAAGCCAAAGAGAAGGGGAGAAACATAAGGAGGAATTGAGGAGGAGACAGAGAGTCCAAGAAATCAGTAAGACATAATAAATACTCATTTTGTTTTTGAAAAGTGACCTCCTCCTCATATGAAAGCAATGTACAAGAACAAAGTTCCAATCCCCAAATCAATATCAAGAACAAAACATTCCTATCAGTACCTTAACAGCTTATGGAGAGCACTCACAGCTAATGACACAGCTGGTCATCTCTTGGCTAGACCTATTTATTGCTATTAGGTATGGCCTGGAGCACTCTTTAAATAAATATGAAGTTTTACTACTTTCTCTCAAGTGACAAAATGGCTCAAAAAAATTGTTGGAGCTGTTCTTTGTCCCGATGCTCAGATTCTGGGCTGTCCTGTTCACTGACTTGCTCCCACTGAGGGGCTCTGGGTAAGGTTCCCTGTAAGCAACCAGGCCTGGGTTCAGGAAGGTCAAAGTTACAACACAGTAGAACTGCCTGTAGTTAGGAGATGGGTGAGGGAGCCTCGTACATCCCAGCCCAGCGGCATGTCTCCAGAGCTCCCCATGAGTGACAAGAGCAGATCACCTCATTTACAAGCAGCCACTGAGAAATGAGGTCTGCCAGTGGAGCTGGTGGGCTGCCTCAGAAGCCATCTGTCCTACTGGCTAGCAGCACCCTCATACTTCCCCTTCCCTGTGGTTTCCTTTTGCCCTTGTCTTTGCATTGAGGCTTCTAACATCCTGGAAATTTTGCAAAGATCTCCATGGATGTGGTAGCCAGGACTAGGTTGCTCAGTAAAGGTGACAGCATGCCAGCTCCTCTGTAGACCCCTGTGTGGCCCATGGCCCTTGAGCTTCAGAGTGGCTGCAAGAGGTTCCTTGACTGGCAGTGACCACTGCTGACCTTCACTGCTGAAGGCCCTTCTACTGTTTGCTGAAAACTGATTGGGGGAGAAACTCCAGGCAAAGACCTGAGGTCACAGTGACTCACAGGGGCATACCATACGTGTTTCTATGTAAGACACCTTGACCCAGATGCACAAGGTCAGATAGACTCTCATCTTTAACAACAATATATGCATTTACTAGCATCACTTCAGAAATGTTTCCAGGGGCTCTGGGGACACGAGATTGCTATGTACATCTCTTGTATCCAGCAGGAAAAATAGGTAAAAGGGCAAGGAGGGCAAAAAAAGAAAAATTATTAAATTAATGCCACCAATAATTTTTAAAATAAATAGTAAGTGGACCCTTGACATTCTGGAATGAATAAATTATTTAAGAGAACAATGTGTTAAGGTTGAATGTCAGGGTGAAAGGCAAGGGGAGAATGGATGTAGTGAAAGGTGGTCTCAGGCAGGGGAGACCACCATGTCGGTGTCTGGTGTGGTGATCGCTCTGATGCATGTGTCATCCCACGCCACACACTGATGGCACGTCAAGAGGCAAACACAATTGGGTTCATGCACTGTGGCAGCCTTGCTCATTCCTTACAATATCTTGTCTCCAGATTCCTGAGTACTTCACCATTTTCTGGGAAAAAAAAAAGTGTGGTTTGCTATTTCATTTTAAGATGCCAAAGATTGTCTAAGACTTTGCAGTGTCTCCTGTAAGACTTTCAAAATAGTTAAGATTCAAAAGTTATGAAAAAAGTTTGGCACATTCAAAGTTGAATTCTACACATGGAAAAAAAATGGAATTCCGAGGCCTTTTGAACATGTTCTATATGCAGCCGCACACGCCGTGGACTTGTCCGGTTTCACAATATGAAATCCTCAGTTGTTTTCTAAAGTAATTCAGAATAAAAACACATTCACAACCTGTAGCCGGCACAGCATACCTGAGTGAGAATGTTTAACCCCATCTAAAACAGTAACTTAAACCCTTTGTCAACATCCCAAAGAAAAATAGTAAGACAGAAATGTAAGACTTGAAAGACGGCGATGGGCGGAGATAAGTTTCCAAGTCCCGGTGTCTCATATTTAATACATCTTCACCTAAATAAACAACAACAGTAACGGTAACGACAAAAACTCAAGTTTATGAAAACTCAGGAAAACGTAATCTGTCTCACACNTTACGAAGCGATTAAGACCACTCTGCTGATGTACGGTGGAGCCACAAATTATACACATCTAGATGTGTATAAGAGACAGCTTTAAGAACTTGGTTGTTGTTGTTGGGGAAAGGGGGTGAAATGTCAGAGTGTTTTAATTCAGCAAACAGAAGCTCCTCAGTTGGCACTGACAGGCTCTGGGGCCTCATTTTCGCTGCTATAGTCTGATTTGGGATCATCTTCGTAGTCGTCGTAGGCTTCCATTTCATCCTCTCCATTAATCATGTCGTTCCCAGCCAGGCTTGCGCCGTCCATCTTCATACCATACGTGCTCTGGATGACAGGGAGGCTGGGCTCTGGGCTGGCAGAGGTGCTAGAGCAGTCAGATGTCATCTGAGGTGATGGTGTGGTCGTTGCCATAGTAATAGCACCAGGATACACAACACCTGTTCCTGTGGTGATGGGAATCTGAGGCTGTTGCCTGTATAGATTCAAAAACAAAATGAAAGAGAGGGGAAATCTCTATAGGTTCTCACATGAGACCCAGGACATCCTAACCCACATTTTCCAAACTAGGCCCCCTGTAACATGTTAAGTGGCCAGAAGCGACAAAAACGTTCCTTGGAAGAATCCCTGGACTGTCCCTGATGCTGTGGCTGGTGGTTAAATAATACAACGCAGCAATTTGCTGACAGTTTCACAACATAAAGGCAGAACTTTCAACTTGGCAAATATCACTGAGCTCAGATCACACTTGGCATTGGGTCGGGCACAAATGCTGCAGTTAAGACCACAACGGTTCATGTGAGACCATTTTAAAAGAGACCAGAGAGCAGCTTTTATTTTTTTAATAGCCAAGAGGCATGGGCATATTGTAATGATCCCCTTAAGTGGGTTGGTGTCATCTTCAACTTGGTTTGAGAACCATGGATGAAAGAGAAAAATGGGAAAGGACCTGGCAAGTCGCAAATAGTCAGATTTGGCAAAGGNTTCACCCCCTTCTCTGTTCTAATGTGTACTTGTTGCTGTAGCTGGACTTGCCAGGCTAGGATCCTTCCAGAATAGTCATCTTAGACGTCACTGCTCCTGAGGCTGAGGATGGAGCTGGGGCTGGACGACTCGGTAATAAAGAGCAGTGAGCTTTGCACCCTAATAATAAGATGCACCAGGCTGCTCCTGCTACATCCCAGAAGATGCCAAGTCAAGTCACACTGATCACTTCTTCATACTGTGTCCNCAGTTCAAACAAACCAGCAGATCTCGTGAAGGTCGAGCTCTTCTGTGCAGGAAGAGCTGCCACTGTGTGTCTCCTTTCACCCAGCACCCAAGAATTAAAGCTCCACCCCGCTCAGACACTGTGTCTGAGGTGACATTTTCAACTATGTAAAATTTATCAAGTGGTCCTCAGTGGTTATGGGCAGCAGATTACAGTCAGCATATACCTCAAGCTTCATTGTAGTGGCTCTTGCTGAGCCTTGGGATTCATATGTTTGTTGGGGTCAGGGTGTTCTGGAAGGTCCTCTCACCTGCTGTNATCAAGGCTTCTAGTCAACTGTCATTTGAGTAATTCTTATTGGCCTTCTACATCAGTAAGACTTTCTATCCACCTCATTCTCAGGAAAGACATACATATGTATGAAGCAGCTTTGTTGCCAGCTGGTCGGNGACACCCCGGAATGGTGTCATTTCCTCACAGAGGCCACCAGCCTCGTTTGTAGAAGGAGAAAGCCANGATGCCTGGAGGTGTGTGCTCACACTGTCTTTAGGGACCTTCAGCCACCACAAGGTGTCCCCCTGATTCTTTAACCCTTTACTAACATAACTGGCGTTTGTGTGATTTTAACATGTAAATATAAATATATATACATACAAAGACATATAACTGCATTAACAAATATAACCACCCCTTAATTCTTATTAGTTCTGAGATGCCATAAGCTGATAATTCAACAGCACCTAGCTGAGCTGGCTGACACTGGACCTGACATTAATCCAGTTCCAATCATTCCTGTGTTGAATCTAATCTCCTGAAGGAAGCAAGGAACGGGAGAAGCTGCTATACCTGTAGCTATACCCCATGAAATTCNGCTCCTCTCAAATTCCAAAATCATATGCTCCTGAAATTTGGGGTAAATTAGCACAAATTTAATTTCATGCTAACATTCCCAGGGGGTACTGCATTACATTTATAACTGATTTTGGATAATTACAGTAAGAATTATTTTTGCCTTAATTTACAAGTGTAGATAAAACACTCTCCTGCAATATTGGCCCATTTTACAGATTTCCTAATATGACAGTTATTCTAAATTTTGCAGACCAACAAAACTATCAAGTGGTACATTTTCTTTAAATACAGAAAGCATGTGCTTTTCACGAGAACAGGTGGTTGCTTTCTGAAATATTGTAATTAAAATGCTTGTATGTTATATATATCTGTTATTTTTATGACTTAAATATGTATAAATTGAGCCCAAAGTCTAGCTCTGGTTCTGTAGAGTCCTCTCCTCAGCTAACTTTCTTCCCATTCCTGGGATTCTTCCATGGTTCATTGCTGTGCTCCCCTTCAGGCCTCGGCTCCACCCACCAGCTTCCTAAAAGCTGCTTTACTAGCTGGTCTGGAGGAGGGGTCACTCCCTCCCTGCTCCGTCAGGCACTCAGATGAGCATGGGTGGAGAAAGTACACTGCCCTGCTTCTGCTCTCTACATTTAAAATGTGAGCTTTGCACCGGCCTCTGNTGCTGTCTAGCTAGCATACGGCACATTCTCCCAGTCCACTCTTTCTCTCTCCTAGACAGTCTGTAATACTTTCAACACTCATCAAATATCTGACTCCTCACTCTAAGATGATGGCCCGGCTTTTCATTTCATGTGACAACTAGACACAACTAGAAGAGACCTTCTGCAAACTCCCACCATCAAGCTGACTCACTTGTGTCTCTGAGCCCAACCCNCTGCTTGCACTGTTTAATGAGTTCAGAATCTGACATGGAGGCATCTTGCTTGTCCACAGAACCTATTTTCCATGGCTTACCACCTCTCCCCTCCTCTCTAGCTGCTGCTCTACTTCTCTGATGTTCTNAAACAAAACTCAGGCAGGTTGTTTCTNTCCATTTCTTCCTCTCANTTNTTCCTTAGACCCATTTCAATTACTCCCAATACTGTACTAAAACAACTCAGGAGGAGATCACCAATAATCCCCAAGATACTAAATCCAAAGTCAGCTTCGTCCACACCCAATAGCGGCTTTACTTAGTAGCCGTGTGCAGAAAACACCGAAGTTTGTTTCTCTAGCAAGTACCTCCCTCCTAAACTCTCTTGCCCTACCCCCCAAACACACAAACCCACACTCGTGTGTGCTTTTATTTGGATGCTAAAGACTGTCTCAGTTTTACAGGTGCAAAACCAAACTCCTCGTCACTCTCTGGAGTTCCAGTCTTCAGTGGCCTTTCTGATCTTGGCTGACGAGTACTTCCAATCTTTCCAGTTGCTCAAGTCAATCCTTTGTAAGAGTCCTTTCAATTACTGCAGTTAATCCATTAGCAAACCATGTTGGTTCTCCATCGGGAAATATCTAGAATCTATCTACTTCTTGGCACCTCTACTCTTACACACCTGGTCCAACAACCATCAATTCAAGTCTGATTTATCCAAGGAGCCTCTTTCTAACAGGCTGTTCCTCCTCAGACAAGTTTCAACATAGTGACTTGAGTGATCCTTCAAAGCCCAGCATCTTTTGTCTGGCTTTGTTTCTAATTCTTCAAAGCCTTTCCTCTGTGCCGAGTCAAACTCAACTTCACAGTGGCCTATATGGTCGTTCACAGTTTGCCTCTCTGTCATCTCTCTGACATCTCTATTTCTTCCCACCTATTATTCCCCTGCTATGGCCTCTGTCTTNTCGAAGGAGCAGGCATAGTTATGTCTGGAGCCCTTGAGGAGTGTCTCCTCTGCCCACTACCTGCACAGCTCGCTTCCTCACCCACTCAGTTCTCATGCTCTCAGGAAAATACTGGAGCTACCCTAACCATTGGACCAGCCTCCCAAACACTCCACCACTGTCCTTTCCCTCTTTACTTTTCTCTGAAGGTGCTTATAGCTATTTTACACTTATTTATTCATTGATTGATTGNNTGACTTCTTCCACCACTAGAATGTAAGCTTTATAAGGATAGGATTCTTCACTAACACAGCTCCAGAGTCCAGACAATGCCTGACCACCAATGCCTGACCACGCAACACACTCAGTAAATACCAGTTGATTACATTGGGTTAGTAGATGAGGGGACAGAGCAGAAAATAGGAGGGAAAAAAAACAATGGAAAAATGTAAGTGACATTTCAGACAAGAAAAGATATGAGATTAGAAGTCTGGGAGGGACAATAACAAAGAAAAGATAAGAATGTGACATCTTCAGAGGCTAAATGATTGTCCTCATAAACAGGAGACCAAGCTGGAGGACTGGGAACAACTTGCAAGTCAACAGGCAGACTTCAGAGCAGTGAAGNAGAAACAACGTTCTGGGATTGGAGAGGTTTCCCAAAGGAAGCAGCTCCCTTGGGAGGTGGCAAGCCAGCCCTCTAGGAGCCTTAGTGGAGGTGCTAAGGATCACAGGGGTAGTTGGTAACAGGAAGCACAGAAGATCGAAGACCCTTAAGAGGCTACAACAGATTCTGTGGGGATGAAGTCCACAGCTATATGCTGTTCTGGTTCTGTCATCTTATTAAAGTGAGCACAGTCTGAGCTGAAGCATCATGGCTCTCACTGGTGCTGCAGNCAGCCTATCTTAGGCTTTCGTCACTGCCTCCTTTGTATTATTAACATTTGACATTTTCTACCTCACACATCCATCCCCTCTTATATTCTTAGTTAGGAATCTACTTTCCACTAGTCAGACCTTCTCAAACTTTGAGTGCCTCCCTCCAAGGTACCTGGGGCTGGTCTGGTCTTACTGCATAACAAACTTCCTTCCTGGGCTTCTATATGCCTAGATAAGCACTTCATCATGTAGTACTGTGAACACTACCTGTNCTATTGCTGGTGTTACAAACCATTATCAGCTAACTCAATGTGGTAGTTTGAATGTAATTGGGCCCCATAATCTCATAGGGAGTGGTACTATTAGGAGGTGTGGCTTTGTTGGAGTGGGTAAGACCTTGTTGGAGGAAATGTGACACTGTGGGGGGAAGGGCTTTGAGGATTCCTATGCTCAGGATATAGCCCAGTGTCACAGTTGACTTCCTGTTGCCTGCAAGATGTATCTCAGCTATTCCTCCAGCACCACTTGTGCCTGCATGCCGCCATGCTCCCCACCATGATGATAATGGACTGAACCTCTGAAACTGTAAGTGAACCCACTCAATTAAATGTTTTCCTTATAAGGGTTGCTGTGGTCATGGTGTCTCTTCACAGCAATAGTAACCCTAACTAAGACACCCAGTCATGCATGTGTCTGGCTTATTTAACNACTGAATGCTCCCAAAACACTTGTCTANAGGAACAATGCCTCATGCTTTGGTGATGTAGTACAGAACTGGGCATCTTGCTGGTTTTTAATAGGCTCTTGACAATTGACTGGTTAATCGATAAACAAACTGAAAAAATATCAGCCAGCANCATCAAGGGTTGTCTATCAGGAATTACTTTCCTAGAAAGCACTTTTCCTTCCTTTACAGATCAATTTCCAAGTCAAAATTCAAACGCTGCAGATTTCACAGACAGGAGAAGCTGGCAGGCCTTGGGCTCTACAAATAATGAATGTGCGCACCAAAACAGAAGCTGAAGATGTTTTGGAAGTATTTGCATGCAGGGACAGGAACAGAGTTGGCCAAGAACAGAGTAGTACCTGGGTTGGATAGAGATCAGCACCGAGACATGGTTTTTAAATCACAAGAGTAGTTCTGGAACAGTCTGGCTTTGCCAAATACAAAAGGATTACATGTTTATACTGGCGAAGCCCTATGGCTTGCTCACCCTTAGACCCTGTCAAGGTCTGTAAGTGGGAGCAGCAGGGCTTGGTTCATGAGAAGGTGAGGTGAGTTGCATGGCTCTCTGGCTGATGCTGTAGGAAGGGGTGGAGTGTGAGCAATTTTCTTGTGTTATCTACTGGTGGTTCTAGGCTGCTTCCTTACCGGACAGTCAGTGTCCTACAGGCTTCACTTGACTCCTTTAGATTTAACATCAAAACGGCAGGTTCCCAGATCACCCAGGGCACAATTATCTAGGAAAATAATACTTCTAATATAGTAGGAAATAAATACCTGACACATACATTTTTCTAAAATAACATGTCTGCATGTTAGGCAGTGTTCTTGGCATTTTCCATTTGCTAAGCCATTCCATCTTCTGAGGGACATGTGTAATTAGTGCATGTTCATCCTTATTCTACATATAGAAAACTGATGGGCAGAGAGCTTAAGGAAGTATCCTAAGGGCAAGTGGGGGCTTCTGAGGAGCAAAGATCCATGCATGCCAGTACAGTGATGAAAACACAGTCCAGCATCAGAGCCCGAAGAGGCTGGCTCTGGAGTCAATGCCTTCACTACTGTCCTACATGGGCTCTAATTGTGAGGTGTACACAACATATATTATATCCATATCAGCCTGACTTAAACCTCAGCAATGCACCTGATTATGTGCTTTGTACAAGTGACTTCATGTCTACCAACATAGTGCCTGTCAATCCTCAAATAGTAATGGTGTCTATCTAACACATTTGATGTATTTTCAATAACCTATGTTCTTCACTCAGCACAGCATATTGCATACTGTGAGTATTCAATACTTTTCCACTATTGTTGCTTTAAAGGCATCCCACTTGGATACTCGGCAGTATCTTCATAATTTCAGGGTAAATTACTAAATGTGTTCCAAATAAAAAGCAGATTTAGCAATGATTCATGAGAAAAATACAACATTGTAGCTACATAGGCCTCAGTGAATATCAATTCTGTATTTATAGAATGATCACAAAATCCTGATACTTAATCTGCTATTTGAAGGAGTTAGATCTCAGGTAAGAGGAAACTCTATAACATATTATTGACAGAATTTTTGTGTAATAGCTGAGTTTTCGAACTCATCAGTTGCAGCTGTATAGTCATTGAAACACACAAAAACGTCAAGTAATGTATGTGGTATTACTGGCTTGAAAGGGATGCATGTCTTTTCAAAATCAGCTATAAACATCGATCTTGCCCCATCAAGACGTCAATAGTAATCTTTGAATTTTTGTTTGTTTTGCTTTCTGCTCCTCTGATTGTAACCTTACAGCTAATAAAGATCAACTTCCAAAGATGAGCCTTGGGAAGTTACCAATCTATCAGATTTAACTATTTAAAGGAATACGAATCTGTAATAAATAGGGATACTATCCAGCTTTATGTAGCAGATATCCCTGGAACTGGGCACAGGGAAGCAGTCAGCACTGAGGATTAAGAACAGGCCCGATGGTGGTGGCACATGCCTTTAATCCCAGCACTCAGACAGCCAGGGCTACACAGAGAAACCCTATCTTAAAAAACAAAACAAAACAAACAAACAAAAACACACAAACAAAACAAAACAAAAACAAAATCCCAGAATGGATGTTCTGGTCACTGCCTGCCCCTGGGCAACACTGCTCCACAGAGTGAAGCCACCCTTCCTTTAACAGGCCTTCCTGCACTGTCAGGAGCAGCCCAGCCCCTGCAGCTCACCTCAGCACATTCCACAGTTGTGTACTGCACTGATTTCAGGGTCCATGAGCCCTTCACAAACTGCACAGCTATGCTCATGTCTGTTCCTGAAGAGTTTGTGAGATACCTTGTGAGGAAACAGGGTAAGGAGGGTTTCTTTGCTGTTTGGGATGACAGGTGAAGACCTGGAGTTGAGCTTTCATGTCTCTGCACCTTTGGGAACCATGGGGACTCTCGGAACCATAATTTCTGTATCTTGTTTAGAGGATTATGGATTGTGTGACTTGGGGATACAAAACACCTAGTGCGGTGTGGGTATACCCAATAAACTGCAGATGTCACTAAGTCATCTGAGTTTCAGGGAATTATCAGTTTATTATACTTCTGCACCAGTATGTGTTGGGGTATTTTATACAGATCCATTTTAATGTAGTCTGTAGCAAAGATGACTAAGTTAAGTAGCATGGCTATAACTCATCTATTCAAGTAAGTATCAGGAAACAAATAGTGCTTCTGATAACCCTTTAGACTGTGGACAAAGAGACCCACCAAGTATCACTCAACACACAGGGGCAGAAGAAGCCAGGAATCACAAAAGCTCTCAAATTTAAACTTTTTGAAAGATAAACACAGTCGCAGGGATTCAGTACCAGGTTAAACACACAAGATGTTTCTCATGCAGTCTTAAATCCATATTGTGTTAAAATGACTGGCCTACTGAAAGGGCACTATGAACCTGTATTTTTCATTAATCGTCTCATTATCATGTGAATGGTCCAATTATATTGCATTGTACTTTCTGTGTTAAAAGTATTATTTCAAAAGGTGCAAACATTCGCAGCACAGAGGTATTTGATAAGCCTATTTTTGTCACATCTTCATTTATTAACGTTAGAATCCTCAATTAATAAGGCGGGACAATTCTCTTTATCCCTAAAAGGGTCCATTTCCCAGAGTCTAGAGAAACTCATAGGTGAACTAGGGTGATATATAGTTTTCTGGGATAGTGGATACCTAGTACGTCAGAACGCTGATACTGGGTTCACAGTTACTGTCCTAAGTACTGGCTTCTACAAGTTCTGCCTTCTTGAATTGTCTCAATAATTATACAGGATGCCTGCTATCATTCTTCCCATTTCACATGTGAGGAAATGGAACTGGGTAAAGGTAAGGCCCCTGCCCAAGTAGGTGACAGGATCAGCATTTGTTGCCCTGTCATCAAACCCCAAAGCCCCAGTTCTCCCCAAGACCCTGGTGCACCACACACAAAGCTCTTTTACTGACTTCCCGGTTGTGCTCTGTTTGTTACTTGAATTTATTTCACCCTTTTAAACACATGCTTCTAAGTCCAGCATGTTACATTGGGGTTTCCCTGGGAGCATACTTACACACAAAGAGTGCCCCACTTCCCTGTAAGGACTCCCTCTTTGCACCTTTAAGTGCGGGCACAGCTACCCTTTCTCCTTCACATGTCCAGCTAATGTGGCTTCCTTTCTGCTTCCTCCAGTCCTCTCTTTCGTCCCTCCCCTAGGATTCTCCCTCTGCCTGCAGCTGCAGCCTCTGTCTCCAGAGTGCCCCCCCCATAGGCTGCTAAGGTCTGTGTGCTGGAATCTCCAGGCATCTGCCCCACTTATCCTGACTACTGTGGTTAGGAGGGGCTGCTTTTGAATGCAGACAGCCCGTCAGCCAAGTCGAAATTTATACCAGAAATCTATTACCTAATTTTTAAACAAAATGACATGAAATCAGACTTGAAGATATCAAAAACATGCCCGGTTTCTGATTTAAGCAAGAAAATCCACATTGTTACTGCTTCCACCACAGAATAATTTACTGCAACAGGAGTTCTGGATATGATGCCAAAAATGAGGTCTTCTAACCAATGTCAAGGCCAATTATCTTGTGGTCGATCCCACAACAAAAGCAGACCATTGTGACTACAGTCAGAAGCACCACCAGAGAAGCCAGGAAGCTGTGGGGATTTCTTAGAGTCAGTTTTTACTTTTTCTCCCTGTGTGTCTGTCTAAATAAACTACCAAAATCTCTGTGTGTGGGCACTGGCTATGTCGGGTGAGCATGGGAGACACGCCATCAGCAGGTTTGTGCAGAGTGGGGGCAGGAGACAAGCTTGTGACAAGGCAGAGTCCCGTCGTCACCACATGCCCTCCACGTGCCACAACCCTCCCTTCACTAATCTCTTTCCCAAACACACAGGCCAGGAGCATCCTATGGTTCTTTCCTGGGAAGGGGAAGGTGGGGCTCCACTCAGGACCACATACCCCACAGTGAAGAATTGTCGCATCTCCTGCCTCCGGGAGCGCATCAGTTGCTTGTATTCTCCAATTCGGAGCTTCTTGCCATCCACGATGCACGTGCGCTTCGGCCGGGGTTTGTACTTGTAATTTGGGTACTTTTCTAGGTGGATTTTGCTTAGCCGGGCCTGTTCTTCATAGTAAGGTTGTTTCTCCTGGTTGGACATGGATTTCCAGCGAGATCCTAAACATGAAATTAGCCTTAAGTATAAAAGAGGTCAGATAGATGGCAACATGTTCCAGATCTAAATGACTGGTCATATCTCCTATTGCTTCACTGCCTTTGCCCAGGAGATCCTGTTACTACACACCACTGAGCCTCCCAACCTAAACCACAGAGCCAAACAACAACAACAACCAAAAAAACTACAATGTATTGTATTTTTTTCTCTCAATATTTTATGGCTGGTGATATGATGATATTTTTTAAAATTATCATCGTTATTGTGAGTAGACATGGGTGTTCAGGTGTGTCAGGGGACATCTTTGGGAAATTAGTTCTCTCCTTCCACTTTTATATCGACTCTGAGGATTGAATTTGTGTCGCCTCGCCAGGCTTGTGAGACAAGCATCTTCACCTTCTGAGCCAGCCCCACTGTGCAACTGTAAAATGGCTTTGCTGCCATAACCAAGAGCTTCCCTGCTTAGCTGTCTCTCAGCTTCCACCGCTCTCTCCTTCCCTTCCCTCTTTTCTGTCTCTCCCCAAGGGTTAACAGCACAAACCTTCAAGGCATGCTTCTGAGACTGGCAGGATTCTTGGGGAGCGGGACCCATTCTTGCTCTTAGAACCTGGAATCTCTCTCACACTCCAAACATCTTTAGGCAGATGATAGCATTCTTACATATATAGAAACCTACCCTGTGCCCTGTCACCTCTAGGATGACATACCTCTACTTATGAGGTAGGAGCTATGGAAGGGGAGATGTGGCTGAAGTGATATGCACCATTCTCAAATTCTATAAATGATCATTCAAAGATGAACCAATAAAAGCACAGATTTTTAAAAAGTATGGTTTATACAGGAAGAAGGAAAACTATTCCCTTCTCTAATATTGTTTACAAAGAATTATCTAAACACTTGACGGAGAAGGGATGTGTTTTTTTCACATGTATTGAATTGCATTTTTGTGTCTGGTGGATAAAGTGGTCACAGCTGTGCAGACTGGATGCTAGCAGTTCTTCAGTGGTGATTTTTCACACGTAAACAAATGGCAAAGCTGTACAAATAGTCTCAGTAGCCAGCAATACCCTGGCTTGCTCTCACAGCATCCCTGTCCTTTCCTGGTGGTTGTATGAAACTGTGCAGCTCCATCGGCTGTGCCAATCAGCTTGTTATGCCGGCTGCCAGCCGTGTAGGGCCCCAGGTTAGGATTCCTGGNACATCAAGGGTTGTCTATCAGGAATTACTTTCCTAGAAAGCACTTTTCCTTCCTTTACAGATCAATTTCCAAGTCAAAATTCAAACGCTGCAGATTTCACAGACAGGAGAAGCTGGCAGGCCTTGGGCTCTACAAATAATGAATGTGCGCACCAAAACAGAAGCTGAAGATGTTTTGGAAGTATTTGCATGCAGGGACAGGAACAGAGTTGGCCAAGAACAGAGTAGTACCTGGGTTGGATAGAGATCAGCACCGAGACATGGTTTTTAAATCACAAGAGTAGTTCTGGAACAGTCTGGCTTTGCCAAATACAAAAGGATTACATGTTTATACTGGCGAAGCCCTATGGCTTGCTCACCCTTAGACCCTGTCAAGGTCTGTAAGTGGGAGCAGCAGGGCTTGGTTCATGAGAAGGTGAGGTGAGTTGCATGGCTCTCTGGCTGATGCTGTAGGAAGGGGTGGAGTGTGAGCAATTTTCTTGTGTTATCTACTGGTGGTTCTAGGCTGCTTCCTTACCGGACAGTCAGTGTCCTACAGGCTTCACTTGACTCCTTTAGATTTAACATCAAAACGGCAGGTTCCCAGATCACCCAGGGCACAATTATCTAGGAAAATAATACTTCTAATATAGTAGGAAATAAATACCTGACACATACATTTTTCTAAAATAACATGTCTGCATGTTAGGCAGTGTTCTTGGCATTTTCCATTTGCTAAGCCATTCCATCTTCTGAGGGACATGTGTAATTAGTGCATGTTCATCCTTATTCTACATATAGAAAACTGATGGGCAGAGAGCTTAAGGAAGTATCCTAAGGGCAAGTGGGGGCTTCTGAGGAGCAAAGATCCATGCATGCCAGTACAGTGATGAAAACACAGTCCAGCATCAGAGCCCGAAGAGGCTGGCTCTGGAGTCAATGCCTTCACTACTGTCCTACATGGGCTCTAATTGTGAGGTGTACACAACATATATTATATCCATATCAGCCTGACTTAAACCTCAGCAATGCACCTGATTATGTGCTTTGTACAAGTGACTTCATGTCTACCAACATAGTGCCTGTCAATCCTCAAATAGTAATGGTGTCTATCTAACACATTTGATGTATTTTCAATAACCTATGTTCTTCACTCAGCACAGCATATTGCATACTGTGAGTATTCAATACTTTTCCACTATTGTTGCTTTAAAGGCATCCCACTTGGATACTCGGCAGTATCTTCATAATTTCAGGGTAAATTACTAAATGTGTTCCAAATAAAAAGCAGATTTAGCAATGATTCATGAGAAAAATACAACATTGTAGCTACATAGGCCTCAGTGAATATCAATTCTGTATTTATAGAATGATCACAAAATCCTGATACTTAATCTGCTATTTGAAGGAGTTAGATCTCAGGTAAGAGGAAACTCTATAACATATTATTGACAGAATTTTTGTGTAATAGCTGAGTTTTCGAACTCATCAGTTGCAGCTGTATAGTCATTGAAACACACAAAAACGTCAAGTAATGTATGTGGTATTACTGGCTTGAAAGGGATGCATGTCTTTTCAAAATCAGCTATAAACATCGATCTTGCCCCATCAAGACGTCAATAGTAATCTTTGAATTTTTGTTTGTTTTGCTTTCTGCTCCTCTGATTGTAACCTTACAGCTAATAAAGATCAACTTCCAAAGATGAGCCTTGGGAAGTTACCAATCTATCAGATTTAACTATTTAAAGGAATACGAATCTGTAATAAATAGGGATACTATCCAGCTTTATGTAGCAGATATCCCTGGAACTGGGCACAGGGAAGCAGTCAGCACTGAGGATTAAGAACAGGCCCGATGGTGGTGGCACATGCCTTTAATCCCAGCACTCAGACAGCCAGGGCTACACAGAGAAACCCTATCTTAAAAAACAAAACAAAACAAACAAACAAAAACACACAAACAAAACAAAACAAAAACAAAATCCCAGAATGGATGTTCTGGTCACTGCCTGCCCCTGGGCAACACTGCTCCACAGAGTGAAGCCACCCTTCCTTTAACAGGCCTTCCTGCACTGTCAGGAGCAGCCCAGCCCCTGCAGCTCACCTCAGCACATTCCACAGTTGTGTACTGCACTGATTTCAGGGTCCATGAGCCCTTCACAAACTGCACAGCTATGCTCATGTCTGTTCCTGAAGAGTTTGTGAGATACCTTGTGAGGAAACAGGGTAAGGAGGGTTTCTTTGCTGTTTGGGATGACAGGTGAAGACCTGGAGTTGAGCTTTCATGTCTCTGCACCTTTGGGAACCATGGGGACTCTCGGAACCATAATTTCTGTATCTTGTTTAGAGGATTATGGATTGTGTGACTTGGGGATACAAAACACCTAGTGCGGTGTGGGTATACCCAATAAACTGCAGATGTCACTAAGTCATCTGAGTTTCAGGGAATTATCAGTTTATTATACTTCTGCACCAGTATGTGTTGGGGTATTTTATACAGATCCATTTTAATGTAGTCTGTAGCAAAGATGACTAAGTTAAGTAGCATGGCTATAACTCATCTATTCAAGTAAGTATCAGGAAACAAATAGTGCTTCTGATAACCCTTTAGACTGTGGACAAAGAGACCCACCAAGTATCACTCAACACACAGGGGCAGAAGAAGCCAGGAATCACAAAAGCTCTCAAATTTAAACTTTTTGAAAGATAAACACAGTCGCAGGGATTCAGTACCAGGTTAAACACACAAGATGTTTCTCATGCAGTCTTAAATCCATATTGTGTTAAAATGACTGGCCTACTGAAAGGGCACTATGAACCTGTATTTTTCATTAATCGTCTCATTATCATGTGAATGGTCCAATTATATTGCATTGTACTTTCTGTGTTAAAAGTATTATTTCAAAAGGTGCAAACATTCGCAGCACAGAGGTATTTGATAAGCCTATTTTTGTCACATCTTCATTTATTAACGTTAGAATCCTCAATTAATAAGGCGGGACAATTCTCTTTATCCCTAAAAGGGTCCATTTCCCAGAGTCTAGAGAAACTCATAGGTGAACTAGGGTGATATATAGTTTTCTGGGATAGTGGATACCTAGTACGTCAGAACGCTGATACTGGGTTCACAGTTACTGTCCTAAGTACTGGCTTCTACAAGTTCTGCCTTCTTGAATTGTCTCAATAATTATACAGGATGCCTGCTATCATTCTTCCCATTTCACATGTGAGGAAATGGAACTGGGTAAAGGTAAGGCCCCTGCCCAAGTAGGTGACAGGATCAGCATTTGTTGCCCTGTCATCAAACCCCAAAGCCCCAGTTCTCCCCAAGACCCTGGTGCACCACACACAAAGCTCTTTTACTGACTTCCCGGTTGTGCTCTGTTTGTTACTTGAATTTATTTCACCCTTTTAAACACATGCTTCTAAGTCCAGCATGTTACATTGGGGTTTCCCTGGGAGCATACTTACACACAAAGAGTGCCCCACTTCCCTGTAAGGACTCCCTCTTTGCACCTTTAAGTGCGGGCACAGCTACCCTTTCTCCTTCACATGTCCAGCTAATGTGGCTTCCTTTCTGCTTCCTCCAGTCCTCTCTTTCGTCCCTCCCCTAGGATTCTCCCTCTGCCTGCAGCTGCAGCCTCTGTCTCCAGAGTGCCCCCCCCATAGGCTGCTAAGGTCTGTGTGCTGGAATCTCCAGGCATCTGCCCCACTTATCCTGACTACTGTGGTTAGGAGGGGCTGCTTTTGAATGCAGACAGCCCGTCAGCCAAGTCGAAATTTATACCAGAAATCTATTACCTAATTTTTAAACAAAATGACATGAAATCAGACTTGAAGATATCAAAAACATGCCCGGTTTCTGATTTAAGCAAGAAAATCCACATTGTTACTGCTTCCACCACAGAATAATTTACTGCAACAGGAGTTCTGGATATGATGCCAAAAATGAGGTCTTCTAACCAATGTCAAGGCCAATTATCTTGTGGTCGATCCCACAACAAAAGCAGACCATTGTGACTACAGTCAGAAGCACCACCAGAGAAGCCAGGAAGCTGTGGGGATTTCTTAGAGTCAGTTTTTACTTTTTCTCCCTGTGTGTCTGTCTAAATAAACTACCAAAATCTCTGTGTGTGGGCACTGGCTATGTCGGGTGAGCATGGGAGACACGCCATCAGCAGGTTTGTGCAGAGTGGGGGCAGGAGACAAGCTTGTGACAAGGCAGAGTCCCGTCGTCACCACATGCCCTCCACGTGCCACAACCCTCCCTTCACTAATCTCTTTCCCAAACACACAGGCCAGGAGCATCCTATGGTTCTTTCCTGGGAAGGGGAAGGTGGGGCTCCACTCAGGACCACNTACCCCACAGTGAAGAATTGTCGCATCTCCTGCCTCCGGGAGCGCATCAGTTGCTTGTATTCTCCAATTCGGAGCTTCTTGCCATCCACGATGCACGTGCGCTTCGGCCGGGGTTTGTACTTGTAATTTGGGTACTTTTCTAGGTGGATTTTGCTTAGCCGGGCCTGTTCTTCATAGTAAGGTTGTTTCTCCTGGTTGGACATGGATTTCCAGCGAGATCCTAAACATGAAATTAGCCTTAAGTATAAAAGAGGTCAGATAGATGGCAACATGTTCCAGATCTAAATGACTGGTCATATCTCCTATTGCTTCACTGCCTTTGCCCAGGAGATCCTGTTACTACACACCACTGAGCCTCCCAACCTAAACCACAGAGCCAAACAACAACAACAACCAAAAAAACTACAATGTATTGTATTTTTTTCTCTCAATATTTTATGGCTGGTGATATGATGATATTTTTTAAAATTATCATCGTTATTGTGAGTAGACATGGGTGTTCAGGTGTGTCAGGGGACATCTTTGGGAAATTAGTTCTCTCCTTCCACTTTTATATCGACTCTGAGGATTGAATTTGTGTCGCCTCGCCAGGCTTGTGAGACAAGCATCTTCACCTTCTGAGCCAGCCCCACTGTGCAACTGTAAAATGGCTTTGCTGCCATAACCAAGAGCTTCCCTGCTTAGCTGTCTCTCAGCTTCCACCGCTCTCTCCTTCCCTTCCCTCTTTTCTGTCTCTCCCCAAGGGTTAACAGCACAAACCTTCAAGGCATGCTTCTGAGACTGGCAGGATTCTTGGGGAGCGGGACCCATTCTTGCTCTTAGAACCTGGAATCTCTCTCACACTCCAAACATCTTTAGGCAGATGATAGCATTCTTACATATATAGAAACCTACCCTGTGCCCTGTCACCTCTAGGATGACATACCTCTACTTATGAGGTAGGAGCTATGGAAGGGGAGATGTGGCTGAAGTGATATGCACCATTCTCAAATTCTATAAATGATCATTCAAAGATGAACCAATAAAAGCACAGATTTTTAAAAAGTATGGTTTATACAGGAAGAAGGAAAACTATTCCCTTCTCTAATATTGTTTACAAAGAATTATCTAAACACTTGACGGAGAAGGGATGTGTTTTTTTCACATGTATTGAATTGCATTTTTGTGTCTGGTGGATAAAGTGGTCACAGCTGTGCAGACTGGATGCTAGCAGTTCTTCAGTGGTGATTTTTCACACGTAAACAAATGGCAAAGCTGTACAAATAGTCTCAGTAGCCAGCAATACCCTGGCTTGCTCTCACAGCATCCCTGTCCTTTCCTGGTGGTTGTATGAAACTGTGCAGCTCCATCGGCTGTGCCAATCAGCTTGTTATGCCGGCTGCCAGCCGTGTAGGGCCCCAGGTTAGGATTCCTGGNACCCCTGGAATGGGAAATGCTCGTGCGTAACAGTTTACATTTTAATGAATATACTTTTTATGTTCCTCATAATGTTTTCACAGGGTGCATATCAATAATAGAGATTATTTAAGGCTGCCAAGATGGAAACAGAGGGCGTCTATGCCCATCTGAAAGCTTACAAATGCTGCTACCGAAATGGCAAGAAACAAACATGAAGTTATCAGCAGCTGTGAGGCTCGAGTAACACTGATTTCTTTTATATGTCTTTGAATTTAGAATTTTATATGTCTTTGAATATATATATATTCTGCCCATTAGGAACATTTTAGCTTGTACTTAAATTAAAAAGAATATCATCCCTCTGCCTCTCTCTGAAACCCTAAAATTGAAATTTCTCTAAATGGAAGTGATATTTAGCATTTGCTTTAAAATTCAAAAGTAACAGACAAAAAGCAAAAAGCCTGTGTTTCCATGTTCTACCTCTATTTGGTCCAAAGTATGTTTTAAATTTTCTTAGAGGCTCCTGCCTCGTAATGTCTCAGGATCAAGTTAAATCATTTATTTTGTGACAAAACACATGTATTTGTGTGTGCCCAGGTCACTGGTATTTACTCAGGTTAAATATTTATTGCTCTTGAACAAAACATTTAAAGAATTAAAGCCACAGTTTAAGCCTGGTGCTTTCCAGCATCTTACGCAGCTCCTTTGGGTTCTGTTCTACAGTGGCGGCTTAAACAGAACAGGGCCGTCTGTGTTTCTTCTCTCAAAAGAGGAAACATGTTGACTGTAATGCTGCATGTTGAATAAAATATGTTCAATATGTTGAGCACAACAGTTCCAAACTGTGTAATCTATGCTAGGCAAGCTTACCCTGATGGAATATGGCTTGAGTTTAAGCCTGGGAACCCGGAGGATGGTGCTGGCAAAGCAGGCTCTGCCCTGAGTTTGCNGCTCAGCTCATGGCTATGAAATTTGAACTAGGCATACAGTGTCAGATTAAATGTAGCTTTATTTTACAAGTCTTCAAGTTGTCATTAGAGACATTATTCTGCACCCCATGAATTTCACACCATTTGGGGGGCACTCCCAGTATTTGTGAATTCTCCCAGTGGACCATGTGAACCTGGGCTGTAAGGTCTGTGTTTACAGGGCTGCCTGTCCCTGTGAGTCCTGTGACCTCACTCAATAGTTGCTACATTTACAATGTAAGCACATTACTCTAAGAAGTTCAGCTCTAAATTAATGTTTTTAGCCAGGCTTACCCTGATAATTCTGTCCAAGAAGGAAGTTTACAGGCCTTGTCTTAGTAGATGCAACAACATCCCTTCACCTGAACTGTGTTGTGGTGGCACTCTGAGAGAGAATGTTCAAGGCTGTTGGGGGCACTTGCTTTAATTTCATTTGCTCCCTGTCAATCGGTTTCCCTTAGGGTGTCACTTCTGCCCCTGCTTCCCACCCTTGCACCCACACCACCCTCCTTGTAGGGTAAGAGATCAGCGCCAGCTNGGCTGCAGCACTCGCCTAAGATTTTGCTAATGTTGGAGTTATGCATGTCAGGGAAAGCCTGAAGAATTTTCCTCCTTTCGTCCTTCGCCCAAACCATGAACGCATTCATTGGTCGCTTGATGTGAGGCTCACTGCTGGCACGACCGCGGGCATCCCTGTAGACGCGTGCTTCAGCCACAGTGGCGCCTCCTGTTGGCCAACAATAATACTGCTGTAGTTTAGCGGCAGAGCCGTTCATTGCTTTGCTTCCTGTAATGTTAGGGCAGGAAGAACAAGATGGGGAAAGCATTATTACGAAGGTATTTCACACTTTTCTGCCTGGCTCCACTGCTGTCCCCAGGCCCGTCTTCTGTTCTTAGAGACCTTTTGGAAGCAGACAGTTTTAGACGATGCTGCCATACGCCTTTCTGACAATGTCAGAGACAGTAGGCTGAGTGGATTTTGCACATAG
>LZPO01055388.1:6989-20101 GCA_001675575.1 Neotoma lepida
TCTTAATTGTTCTCCACCAATTTAGCTAAACTGACTGAGCAGTAAACTTCAGATCCTTCTATCTCTAATGCCGCATTGCTGGGGATACAGATGAGCACAGCATCATTTGGCTTTTCCAAGGGTGTTGGCGAGGCCAACTCAGGTCTTCATCTTTGCCCTGATGGAGTCATTTCCCTAGCCCTGGAGCCATTCTTGTTAACATACAGATGCCAGACTTTCATCTCAGACCTTCTGAATCTGAACTGAAGATGGGGTCCGAATGTGTATGCTGTAAATGGCTGTGTTTCTGTCTANACATATACNCAGGGACAGTAGGTCTGATGTCAGCTCTCATTGAGTCAGGCTGTAAAAGNGGTCTAAATTCCTCACATCCCTTTCACCATGTGCAGGGTTTCCTGGGTCTTTAGCCTCAGGTTAAGTATGACAAGGAGCACTTGGATGAAGAAAATGTTTCTGCCCTCAAGAAATGTACAACACTTAAAGTCAAGGTCACTGCTCTGTGGATGAGGAGGGAGTAAAGTCACTCTATGTGTTTCAGGACAGTGCAGAAGCAGCAGGGAGCTCATTCAACTGAGGCTGCAAACTCTATGCAGCCCAAACTGCCAAGAGGTATTCCAGGTTTGCTCTCACTGCTCTCCAATGCTGGCAGGAGCCCAGATCTCTCTAGCTGCTGCACCATCCCATTCCCAGTGATTCAGCTCTTGCTTTCGTGCTGGACACCTGTTCTTTCCATATCTGCTCTCCGTCTCCAGGCACAGCATCCTTGTTTCTGGGAAGGGAAAAAGCAAAGAAATAAAAAGTTATCAACTGAGATTTCTTTTTAGTTTGGCCTTGTAAGACTGTGAAAACAATAGCTTCCCAAGAAGCCTTTCTCATCAGCCGGAACTGTGCACCTAGTCCTGGCCAGAAGGGAATGTATGNAGCTGGTCATTTTTTACCTAGACACAAAATCATCCCTAACNAAATTAGGATTATTAGCAAAGGAGAAAGAGAGAATGAAAAGTAAGTTGGCAGCTAAAGCCATTGGAAAGTCTGCCATGGTGGAAGGGAACCTGGAGTGTTATCTGAACTAAGAGGAGGATGGGGGCTGAAGAGATGGCTCAGAAGTTAAGAGTGCTTGCCACTCTTGTGAAGGACTATACATACATACACACACACACACACACACACACACACACATACACACGCACGCGCACACACACACACACACACACAGAGAGAGAGAGAGAGAGAGAGAGAGAGAGAGAGAGAGAGAATAATTTTTAGTTAAAGAAAAAAGAAAGAGAAAAATGAGACTATAGAGTTGGCTTAATTGGCAAAGTGCTTGCCATTCAAGTATGAGGATGGGGGTTCAATCCTCCAGAACCCACATAAAAAAATCCAGGCACAGCAGTGAACACCTGTAATCCCAGTCCTGAGGAGACAGAGACAGGACAGTTTCTAGGGTCCACTGGCCANCTAGTTTAGCCCAATCATTAAAATACAGATTTAGTGAGGGGCCCTGTCTCAAAAGCAAAATGGACAGTGATTGAGAAAGCCACACAGCATCACCTCTGTCTTCCACATTCATGCACATATGTGTGTACACATACAAACACACACACACACATATACATTGTTTAAAAATAGAGAAAAAAGAAGAGTCCATCCTACTTTGGAGAGTTCGCACTTAGCACTCAACTGGAAGAAGTGCCCCTCTGCCCATCTGACGTCAGAGCTCCTGCTGTTGGTGATGGCCACTCTCCAAACATTCATTGATTTCCTGGCTCCTAGAGAGCACTCAGTTGCAGCATCTTGGGATGCATTCCACTCAGACACATAAACACAGCAGTGACTGTGTCACCAGCATGTGGCTTGCCCATATTATGGGATATCTTTTACTGTGGTAAATGTCAGTATTAACCATAGTTTCTGCATATAATTACCTCATAGAAGCCATATTATTCTGTCTGTGGGTGCTAATATTTTTTAAAATATAGNAGTTACTACACAGTGAGACCCTGTACCCACCTTCATTTTTTTTTGTTTTCTTTTAAAGCTGAACATAGTAGCACATGCTATGTNCTATCCCAGAACTTAAAAGGCAGAAAGAGGCAGATCTCTGTGAATTAAGGCCATCCTGGTCTACATAGTGAGTTTCAAGCAAGATAGGGCTACATAACAAGACCCAGTCGTGTGTGTGTGTGTGTGTGTGTGTGTGTGTGTGATGTTTTGTGTGCATTTTATGTCTGATGTGATCTGGTTGTAGAGAACGTATATCTTTAGAAAAGGCGTAATTAGTGTTCTCAGGTGATGTTTGGGCTCTGATTTCATTCCCATCCAGTCTGTGAGTTTCTGTGCATTGTTACTTCATGTACAGAGTTTTTNTAAATGTAACCATAAGTGTATTTCCGAATTCCCTGGCTCCTATAACTCTATTTCCTGGGTTTAATTACTTCTTAAGGATCAGTTAATTTGAGATTTATTTCTTTTGCCCTGTCAACAAGCTGGCCCTCACTTCCTCAAGAGATTAATTTGAAATTCAGGAGAAAGTTTTGGGTTTGACCACCAGGCAAGGCTGTCATTCAGAAAGAACTGGCCTGGAATCATTCAAATTTCCAACCCCCCANAAAGCTGGTAAGAGAAGATGTTAAGGATCAGAAACACACTTGCTGAACACCCCTGCCTCTGCCCCAGCTGCTTGCTGGAACCATAAGAAATTAGGTTGTGCTATTGGTATTGAACAGGAGCTATTATATTTTCCTAATAATAACTTCAATAATAATATAACCTTTGTTCAACATGGGCACCTGGCTAGTAAAATGAGACCCCAGCTGTCAATGAAATGCCTACCTCAATATCAGAGCTAAAAGTTAATAAATTCATAATATAAGTAAAGAAAATAATAATAATACCTTGCTTCTCTCCTAGGAATTCAAAGTAGTGTGTGGGTACCATTTCATTAATCTCTATATAAATCTTAGGTGCGTGGTAGGAAAAAAAATGTTAAACCTGAAAAGAAACTGACTATGGAATTACAGTCTGTTTCAATTCCAACACACATCTACTTTTCTCCGTCTTCATGGTGTCTATGTGGTCAAACCTGCCAAGAGCTTGCTTGAATGACTATATGTATTATGTATGATGATTATTCTNTCTCCTGAGCTCATTCTAACGTTTGCACAGTCGATCCCTGATAAAGCTATCAAAACTTTAAATGAGATGCTACCATGGCTCTCCTTATACCATCGCAATAGCTCTTCTCCACCACTCTACCCACTCCATCACAACTGACTGTATTTTACAGCAAGAGGACAAGTGTCTACCTACCTCGGGGCCTTTCAACTTGCTGATCGTACTGTGCACAATCAGGCATTAGCTTTTTCCATTGTCTTTCCTCAGATCTTGCTTTTTGTCTTTTCATTAAAACTCCTTCATATTTCCTACCTAGAGAGCTCGGTGCCCTGAGCAACTGTTCACCCCACACGTGTGTATTCTCCCTGCAGCATTCCGCTAGTTTAACACTTAGCTTGCTTTCTTGCCTATGTTTGTTATTGAATGCCACTGGCTCTCACACCACTCACAGCTCNAGTGTAGGCTCCTGTGAGCAAGCAAGTCAGCTAAGATATCCCACTGGTGTATCTCCACAGCTTCGTGTGACACCTGGAAAACAGCTAGTGCTCTTGATTATTATTTCAATGAATGGCTGAGTGAATATCGACAGAACTGTTGTCTATCTCCTGAAGAACTCCTCTAGTTCTCCTATTTTCCATAGTCACATCGAAATTCAAGAGGTGTATGTACATTTGTGCACCAGCATGGCCACACACTGGCTCAACTCATATTTTCTGCCCAAGCTATCTGTGGTACTTCATGGTGACCTCATACTCGCTAGTGCCAACTTTGCTCTCTCTGCAAGCAATACCCAATATCCAATCTCTTCCTATGGAGAAGCTCACTGCCTGCATTCAAGTCTCTTGTTTCCTCCTGGCAAAGCCTTGGTTCATGTTGAGTTGTCCTTTGATAGAAAGATGCTTTCTTTTCATCTAGGGCCCAAATTGTTATAGATTGGATAAGACAAGGAGTATGAGTTGGTACAGGAATACAGGGACAGTNTCCAAAAACAAGCAAGTAGAAATAAAATTGCATCTGCAAAGGTCCCTGTTATTAATGCTACAGATCCTGTTACATTAGTGACTTTCATCTGTGGTCCCTTTTGGCCGTTGTGAGTTTATCAAATTCCTGTTGATAGATCATAAATCTAATTGTCTCTTTATAGACCTTTTTCTAAGCAAATTTCTTCCAGGTATTTGAGTATGAACCAAGCCCTGACTTTAATTCACTGCCAGGAATTAGCCTCTTTAATACACTTAGAAAACAGGGCCANCATGACCTCAGCACACTGAGATGCTTAGCTGCTAATCAAATCCCCCTCACTTCCTTTGCAGAGGTGCAACGATCCTTTGGGGACTGAAGAATCAGACTCTTTTCTTCGTGGGAGTAATTCCGATGGGGGAGCCATTGCTCATTACACCTTCCTGTCAGCCATTTCTAATTCTATTCACGGTGAGAGCGGCTCGTTGGACTTAATGTATTGCAGTGGGCAATGGGCAGTGGGCAATAAATGGGCAGACCAGGACGGTGATCATCCCCCCTGCCCCCCACCCCAAGCCATACCAACCCTTTCCCAGCTTGTCATAACCCACTACTCCATCTCCTTTTTGAATGGGAAAATAGACATGGACATTATCTGTTGTTTAAGTCAAGGCCTCTCGTTTGTCAAAGTATTAGTGATCCAACCTCAGCATAAATACATCTGTCCATACATCTTGACAGGTGTAATGATTTTGTTGCATTTGAAGAAGCATGACTCAAACAGTAGACCCTTTTTCGATTCTTAACATGATTATCTTGAAAGTCAGGCATTTCCAGTGCTTTCCAAATTGACTTCTGTCAAGTGCCTGTGAAACTCCTGCTGACTTATCTACTCTTATGAAGTTAATACCACCATGGCCCCTGCTGTCGCCTGCTGGAAGGCCACCTAGACTGTGACAGAAATTACTTTCTTGGTGTGCACATTATCCTTTGCTGTGGAAATGTCTTTATTCTCTAGCATGTGTTGTGTTTTGGAGGAGCCCGCTGTTGTCTTTTGGAGGTTTTTTTGGGGGGGAGACTGTTTTTTTTGGGGGGTTTTTTTTTTAGCAGGGAAATGGGTTTGACACATTGATCCAATGAAGTATTTCCTAACACTGAGCCAGGAAACTCGTAAAACAGACAATAACCAAAAAAGAAAAGAAAAGAAAAATAGTCACAGCAGCGCTCCTGTGAGGTTGCAAGCAGCTCTAGATGCTTTCACAGTACAATCTGCAGACCCAGAAGAAAGGAAATGTCATCTGGTGGTTAGACAAAAGAGCTCCTCTTTAGTGACAGCATTTATTAAGTGTTTATTAGGTGCCAAGACCTGTGTAGGGAGCTTCCCATTTGGTATCTTATTTAATCTGCCCAATAACCTATGAGGTACTATTACACCCACTGCCCAGGAGCTACCCAAAAGCTGTGTGAAGGTCAGCAGCTGTTAAGGTGTGGAGTCGATATTCGACCCTCAGCCGTCTGACNCNGAAGTGGTCTCCTCGGCCACCCAGAACCACTAGTGCCTCCTTGTNACGTCCCTGTAGCCTTCTCGTCTTNCCTTCACTGCTTCCGGTACATGATGCTTCAATTGAAACCGCTCTGAGAAGTGCTGGGAGAGGCTCTTCAAACCATGAATGGATCCNAGCACATGCACGCCAACAGGTGCCTGAGACAAGCCCAAACCCGGGTCTGCACTCATTATCCCGTGATTCCACCTTCTTCCTTAGGTAGTCATGCTGTAGGACACTTAGAGGATCTGGGACATTAGAGCTATACAAGCTTTGAACAGTGGCTACTACCTCGATTGTTAAAATAGCAAGATGTTTAAATTATAGCATTTTTTAATATTTAGTTTTCAGTCTAATATTGCTTTTTTTTTTCTTGCCTCTCTTCTGTGCCGTCTCCCTTTCTCCTTGCTTTGGAAACCACCAACACTGGCACACAGACTCTGCTGATCCCTTAATTCCAAGCAGGTTTCTTTCTCTTTGATTCCCGTGATCCCTACCACTGTTGTTTCTGAAGGTACACTAAAAAGAAACTACTCTTTGGGAAAATGGACATAGGTGCCCACACTGCTGCAAAAAGCTTCTTCAGAGCACTCGTTTTTCAAAAGCACATTTTTCTGGTTCAGTGTGGTATGCACATGATATGAAATGATATGATACTGTGTGAACCCTGGGAAGTTAAGAGTGAAACTTGATTCAGACTCAAATCTTAAAAACACATGGGAGGCCTGGGAGCCAATTCAGTTGGTAAAATGCTTGCACTGTAAGCATGAAGACTTGAATTCAATTCCCAGAACCCATGTTAAAGAAAAAAAAGTCGGGCACTGNGGCATGCACTTGGAATCCCAGTGTTGAAAGGGTGGAGACAGGTGGGTTCCTGGTGCTCATGGCTGCCAAGCCTAGCCAAATGTGGGAGTCATACACCAGTGAGAGACACTTTGTCTCTCACCTTGTCAAAAACCAAGGTGCTGAGAAGGTATATTCTTTCGTGTTTGGGTAAAATATTCTGTGGATCAAACATTAGGCGGAGCTCAGGGNATCNNGCTGAANAGAGGGAGGAAGGACTGTAGGAGCCAGAGGGTCAAGGACNTCACAAGGAAACCCACAGAATCAACTAACCTGGCCTTAGAGGAACTCACAGAGACTGAACTGAAAACCAGGAAGCCTGCATGGGACTGACCTAGGCCTGCTGCATATATGTGACAATTTTGTAGCTTGGTCTTCTTATGAGACTCCTAACAGTGGGAGCAGGGGCTGTCTCTGACTCTTACTGGCTTCTGAGACTCCATTTTAGAGACTGGGCAGAGAGGAGGAAGGGGAAACTACCGTAAGAATGTAAAATAAATAGATAAATAAATAAATGGTATGAAAAACAAACAAAAAAGGTGGGCCATGACCAAGAGATGACACCCAAGGTTGTCTCCTGGCTTTTNCACACACATGCANGCTTATGTGTGTACACACAGACATCCATGCACACAAATTAATGGAAGGGAAATAGATAGATGCATGCTGACACACATGTGAGTAAGGAAAGCATTTCTCACAACTGAATGAAACACTCATAGAGCAGTGTACACCTATTTATAATAGAGATGATATATAGAGGTATTAAAAGCACTTGATTAAGAAAAACTCATAGAAGCATCGAAAGACTTTGTAAACAACACAGTGGCTAATAGGACAATGTAACAGAGATATGCTAATAGATAATTAGCTTTCAAATTGGGAACAAGAACAAGAGACACACAGAAGAGAGGCACATGCAGGCAGGCCGAAGCCATAAGACAGTTAAATATATTGACTTGGGTGGAAAGGACAGATACCACATGGCCCATGACAAAGGTAGACTAAATCTGATAGCGACATAGACTCGGTGGCAGGAGCCACATTCAATTTTGGAATAGCTGTGTGACATGAATAAATGAAGGCTTTAAATGTATTAACTTGTCATCCATGGGATGGATGGTTTGAGATGGAGAAGTGAGCAGGAAGGCAGACAGAGAGACACTATGAAAAGATGCACTCCTAAACTTCACAGTTCACATAGCCATCACACCTTCAGCGAGGGCTTCCCTGACTGCTTCATTTGTAGCTGCTACCCCATCACCCAAGGAAGACAAGGTTTGAACTGCCAATAGTTGACAGAAGAATGACTAAGAAAGTGATGGGAAAGAGGCAGAAACACAGGGCCAAGCACGAGGCTCCTGTGTGGTCCCCCTAAGGTTCTAACCACTTTTCTCTGTGTGAGCAAAAAATGGTATGTGGTAAAAATTCATTTAGGTGAGCTTACTGCTTATCTTGTAAGGACAAAGTGGAAAGCCTTGTGTTGTATTAACTAGTACACACTTTTTCCTCATTAACACAGTGAGGGGGATTCTTATTATCCGTGGGATGTCAGGGTCCATGAAATGGGGTGATTTGGGCAATGCTGTGATGACAAAAGAAACACGTAGAACAGGTAGCATCTTATCAGTAAAATTTCCAGGAGACCTTTTCTGATGCATGCAGTTGAAGTACACCGTGAAGCGTGTACACCGTGTTAGCATGACAAGGATTTTCTCTTTCAATAATATAGCAATTATTTGTCTGCCTGTCGTTTTCTTCAAGTACAAGTGTGAGTCAACATTTTCTTTTTTACAATGTATTTATTTACTCATTTGTTTGTGCATGCATGTAAGCATTGCCACAGCATAAAACAGAGGACAGCTTGTGGGAGTCAGCTCTTTCCTTCAACCATGTGAGTCCAGAGTTCAAACTCAAGTTGTCAGGCTCAATAGCAAGAGCCTTCACCCTCTGAACCATCTCTCAGCAGCCCTCCTTCTCATTTTCTTTTAAAAGACTAGAGAAGGGATTTTAGGTTCTATGGGCCATGAAGTCCCTTTAAAATCACTCAGTTCTGGTGTTTAAGTCATGAGGCCTGTAGACTACATACAAACAAACCTCTGTGCACTCCAATATAACTCGTAAGTAACAGACCAACAGGCAATGGCTTCCATATGGTTTACAGGCCATGGTTGTCCATGGATAAAATACAAGATGGGAGAATGTAGAAATGGATTCTGTATCTACCATCTTAAACCAGAAAATACTGATGTTTAGCAATCACTAAAATGACTTTAAAATTCCCCTACTGAAAGAATACAGTTCAGCAATTTCCAGAGCACTCACAGATTTGTGCAACCAAGACCACCTCTGATTTTAGACTATTTCATCAGCTCAAGAAGAAATCCTATACTCCGGATATTCTTCCCCTTCTCTCTCACTTCCACACCATCACCACCCAGGCCTCGGCCAGCACTAATTGCAAACCATGTCTATAGGTTTACCTATCTTAGGCACGTCCTGTAAGTAGAGCCAAATGACACATGATCATCTATGACTGGATTCATTCACTCAGGATGATAATTTCAAGGTGCATCCATGTTGTAGCATATATATCAGTGTATCATTGCTTCTTTGTGTCCAAAGACTATCCTGTTATATGATCATGTTGTATTTATTCAGTTGGTGCTCCCTTGAGCTATTTAGAAAAGATTTTTTAGTCTCTTAGCCTCTTCAGTTGTCAATACTTTGAAGCCCAGAAGTAAAAAAGTATACACACACACACACACACACACACACACACGTGCGCACAGCATCTCTCAAGCAGAAGTTTTAAAAACAGGACAAGAATGATTAGTTTTCAATTATTTTATTTTAGATTTATTTTATGCCTGTGGGTGTTCTGTCTACATGCATGTCTGTGTATCACATGTGTCTGGTACCCATGGAGGTCAGAAGAAAGGACTGGATCCCTTGGAACTGGAGTTATAAATAGTTGTGAATCATCATGTGAGTGCTTGGAATTGAACCCAGATCCTCTGTAAGAGCAACAAATGCTCTTAACCACTGAGCCATCTCTCCAGGCCCCTCAAATTCTTATAAAGGTAGTGGTTAAATTTTTATGGTCAGAAAACTGATAAGCACTTTAACAAAAGGTATTTTCCTGGTCTTAACTTACCTGTTCACATAATATTAATGATAAAAAATACTTGTTAGTTTTCCTCTCTTGCAGTTTGTGGTGACTAATCTACATTGTCAAATTTAACTGAATGTAGAGTTACCTAGAAGACACACCTCTGGGTAGGAGTCTTTGGAAGACCTACCTGAACACAGAGGTACCAGCCTCTGTATGAGACTGGGGTTCCAGGATAAATAAAAATAGCATGAGAGACAGTGAGCTGAGGGCCAGATTCAACTCTGCTTCCTGACTGTAGTCTAGCTGCCTTGTGCTCTCGGGAGCTGCGTTCCCACCACACCGTCCCCATTCTGATGGTCTGTACCCTCAAAAATGAAGCTTTTATGGAAGTTGTCTTTATAAGGTATTTTTTTACAGTGATGAGAAAAACAATTGAGTTACAAACAATTGTTTGGGTCTGGGAGATGTAATGTGGTTGGTACAGCATTTGCNGGGTATTCACAGGCCTTGGGTTCAGTCTGATCCTGTGTCTGTCATTTTAAGCACTGCACAATATACATGATGTCTCTCTTTCCAAGGAGCTGATGCTCTGCTGTAAGGAAGATGTTTGACAAGCCAGGAGACATTTTTAGATGTTGATAATTGCCAAGACGCAAGAGTATGATGAGGCACTTCAGGGAGTAACCAGTTTAGATTTGAGATCAGGAGCAATCTCAGAGTGGGGGGTATTTGAAACAAGGCTCGGATCATGAGAAGCTTGCCATGAGATAGATGTCTAGGCATAGAGATTTCCACGGCTGGGAATGCTCTGGGTGAGAGTGGGCTGGAGTGTTCGTGGAAAAGAATGGAGTTATCACAAAGACTCCAGATGAATTTCCCACTTAACCTCGCATGTTTTCATACGCAGGGTGTGTGTGTGTGTGTGTGTGTGTGTGTGTGTGTGTGTGTGTGTGCATCTTACTCCTCAAGTTCTCAGGTTGAACTTTCAGGCTCTGCTTGTGGCCACACAGGGGACATGGTTTTGAAGCAAGGTGGGAATGCCCAAAGCCTCTCAGCATGGTTTGTGCTGATTAAGTTTGTCTCCTGGCTCCATTTCACTGTCCTCTACTCTGCTACATGACACCACACTGACTGTGGGGTTCTTCAAGTCACACTTGTCCCTTGCCAATTGAAGTCCTCTTCAGATTGGCCACTTAGGGCTGCTGGAAGGGAGTCTGAAAGCAGAAAGGTCTCTCTCTTCTCCTACACAGCTACTATTACTGCGTCTGCAGTTGACTCCTGCAGAGCTGGCACTTCCAAAACCTGTCATACTGCACCCACCCATCAGAGCAACCTTCCCAAACAAGTGGTGTCCCCTCCTCAGAGACCTGAGGCCTGGCTTTGTACAGTGTGACTCCTCTGGGTTCTCAATACCCCAGCACCGGCTGTCAATTACCTTCTGAGGAGACCTGACCATAGCTCTATCAGGCTCCTACTGAGAGGGTCTAGATGTTGCCCATCCCTAGTCTTCTTCTGACTTCACCACCTTTGGAGTCATAGTCCCTGTCTGCACCCACTCTGACCTCCATGCTCTCCTTTGCCTTTTCCAGCCCCTCAATATTTGTTAATCCAATTTTCCACACTAAACTCTCTCTATCACAGTAACTCCTGTGGTTCCTCTTTTTCCCCATCAACCCCAGGGCCAGCTACAAAACTTGTAGGGCTCCATGCAAAGTGAAATGCAGGCCTTTCCTCATAAAGTAGAGGATACATGTGCATAGTACTAAAATACGAAAGTTTTTATTCCGAGCTCTCTCATAGGCACATGTTTTCGCTCCTATACCTGCCCTAGTTCCCACGCTCTCTCTTTCCACTTTGCAGTAGTATATTTTATTTGCTGTTTCATGTTGTAAGTCAAAGACATTAAAAACTATAAGTCACAGGGCTGGAGGTGTAGCTCGGTGGTAGAGCACTGGCCTGCCATATGTGAAACCCAGCTGGAACACCGACCACATAAATACATACATGTGCACACACACAGAGAGATTTTGTCATTAATACAAGTTTTACTATTCATTTTAGGATTTCACAATTCATCCTAATCTCAAATGAAGGGCATGCGGCTTCTGCAAAGAATCACAAAATTACACATTTGGTATTTCAGAGCATTTATGTGTGTATTTCATTCTTTTCATGTATGTGTGTGCACACATGTGTGTACATGAATGCATATACATGTGTGTGCACATGTGTGAAGGGTAGGAGTCAGTTATCAGGGGTTTCCCTCCGTCACTTGGCATCTTATTGTTTGAGATATAGGCTCTCACTAAACCTGGAGCTCATCCGTTTGCCTAGGCTGTCTGATCAACACGTTTCAGGGATCCACCTGTCTCTGCCTCCCCCAACATTGGGTTTACAGACGCATACCTTAAATCCCAGAATTCAAGAAGCAGGAAAGTAGGTGGACCTCTGTAAGTGCAAGGCCACATTTTTTTTTCTACCTAGTGAGTTCCAGGCCTGCCAGGGCTACATAAGGAGACTCCATCTAAACAAACAAACAAAGCCCCAAACCCAACAAATGCATGTCTTTACGCCCAGCTTTTACATGGGTACCGAAGATCAGAACTCAGCTCCTCACACTTGCACAGCAGACACTTTATAGTCTGGGCCATCTCCCCAGCCCTTATGTATGTGTTTCATCCTTATCACATTAGAAGTGTTTCATCAAGCTAACTGTCATGGCTTTATTCCATATCTTGATACAACCGAATTTACTTACTAATTAAGCTTCCATAATCTATTTTATACTTATTTTAAGCCTTATAAATTTCCATGACACTGGATCCACCAAAATCCTGTGTTCCAGCACCTCTTAAAGGTAATATGTGATTAGGGAGCAAAGATATATATGGAGTTTTACTTGACCATTGTGAAGCTGGCCTCAAAGGTCCAGATGCGCTGGGAACTCTGATTTTCAGAGGGGAGAAAACTACTTTCTAAGCCCCATATTTACACAAACTGTTTCTTTCTGTGGCAGCTCATAACTTGCAAGCGTAAATTTAATTACTTGAGCTGAAAACACTCGTGCTTTTCTTCGTGGCCAGCTCTGATTTGTGTTGTAGTTGAAACTCCACACTGGGCTATTTTACAATGAGAAGTGGTAGCTCACTTAGAAGGCTAACCAGCGGGCTCTGATTGGAGCCCCCATTTCAAGCAGTTCTTCAGCAGAAATGACTGATTTGACCTCTAGTGCCTGAGCCACAACATGAGAGAAAGAAAACGTAAGAATCATACTCATTTCTCTTCCAGGTTGACCCCTAAGTTACCAAATTGACATACTTTAAAACCAAAGTTTAAAATTATTCAAATACCTTCTTTTCTTGAAAAAGTATGTTTGCTTGTTTGTTTGTTTGTTCTAAGAGAAGGCCCTGTCTGGCTAATAGAATGAATGTAAATTAACAGAGTGTAGACACCTTCCCTACTGAAGGTACACTAAGGTCTGAAATTATGTTAGACTTTTCTAAAGATCACAAATTAGCAACACTGGAAGTGAGCTT
>LZPO01055388.1:20106-48799 GCA_001675575.1 Neotoma lepida
GAGAAAAAAATGAAAAAGCAAAAGAAACCCTTCTTTTCTGAACGGAAGATTCTTCAAAGACATTTTGAGGGGGATTAAATCTCTCTTACACCTTAAAGCTCTGTCTCAGCTATCAATAGAGTTTGCTGGAGATGGAAGCCATTCGGGGTGACACACCCTTCACTTATTTGGGGAATGTGATTTTCCATCCTGCCATTTCCTGGCACCCAGACAAGTGTTATAAAAATATGTCACCATAAGCAGCCTAGAATAAATACTCAAATCCTCAGGGTTGTTTATCATTTCTCAAATGTCTTCCCCGCTTGTACAATCTTAGCTCTTTGTTACATTTGGGGAGAGTTAGGCTGTTTATAATACTCTGGGATGGCCAACCCACAGGTCATTCCATGTAAACCCGGCAACATTAGAACTCAGGGCAATGTGCCAGGTGGCTTCCATGGGTCCCCTTTTAAATGGATTCCAGGATTGAAAGTCTCACCACCGATCAATTTTAAACCAACCCACATGTTTCATTTTATTTGATAGAATTATTTGATTATGAACTGTTGTCTTCTTAGCCAGTAATGAAATTGAGTGATGTCCTGCATGGAACTTAAAAATACACAACTACATCAATGTTATGACATCGGGAGCTCATTGAACATGTTTAGGTGTAGAACAGCACCAAAGCATAGAAAGATAAATTCGGTGACTGTCCCATAGAACTTCATATACTGTGGGAGGGAGAGACTGACACTGACCAGTTCAATCATGTCAAGTACTAAATCCAATCACTAAAATTCCACCTTCCTTTTATGGTGGGGCTTTTAGTCAGGCCTCTCTGTGTTTCGTGAAAACACTGTATATACAGGGTATATTTAGTATGTAACTAGATCTGGTTATTTTAATTCTCAATATACAAGGCTTGTATGACACTAAATCTAGATTTCTTTTTATGTGTTTTATTATCCTATATTTCTCATTAGAAAATACAAGGATTCTGGCCATCTGGAGAATTTTAGTAGATATTATCTTGAGTCAACTTACAGTGGACCAGTGACCTTCTACTCAAGAGAGAGCCTGTGCCTACACATGTGTGTAAACAAGCCCACCAGCCAGGACATACGTGTGTAAACATTACCACCCATATAGCAGGACGTCTGTCACACCAAGGATCTGGCACTTCGTGTGACCTTCAAGTGTTCGTACAGNCTCATGTGCGATGACAGCCTGTTTCCCGCATTCAATAAATAACAATACTTCGCTTTCATATTGTTATATTCTGCCGTTTGAAACCGTTCCTGTAGTGAGGAGGCTTTGCCAGTACAAAGCTGGCTTTTTACGTGATTTGTCTGTAACCAGGCAGATTTAGAACTCTTACTTCCGTAGACAGTGCTAAAAAGCAATTCAAGGCGACTTAAAATTCCCCTGAGGCTGATTTTGCTGCAGCCCGGAACGCACACAAACCCTGTGCTCCAAGCCAGTTGCTTTCTTCAGTGAGGAAGCAGCTCCGGTGGTGGAGCCTCCGTGCAATCAGCTTAACACCATGACAGAACCTGCCAACCACAGGTATTTATCCTCCGACGTTTATTATGGTGGATGTATCTCGCCGTTCCTCGAGGACCCAGCCAGGCTACAAAAGAGGGACCGAATTTCTCCTTTGATGGTCATAAACTCTAAGGCTGGGTGACCACAGGCTTTTGGATTCTGCTCCCCAGGTGAGCTCAGGAGGGGGAGGGGAGGAGGAAAAAGCACCAACTCTGTCACCAGACTTCACCCCTAAAACTGAGGCATGTGCCAACTAGGAAGTGACCGGTACTCACACACGTGCCTAGTCAGTACCACGGAAGCGCACCACTATGGGTCTTAATATTGACCCTACACAAAACACATGGGAAAACCTCTTCTTTTCTCAGAAAGAAGTCAAAACAGACTGCACATACACAGAGATGGGAGAGATGAATCCAAAAAAAAAAAGAGTAGGGAGGAGAGAAATGTTTGTGCCCGCATTCTTCGTTCCATCTGGCACACGATGGGAGCACACTTATTTGGGCAAATGTTGAGCTCTCAGATCCCTACACTGTAAAGCCTGGAGTCCTCTAGAGAATGTCTGGGCTGGACAGTGTACGGGAGCAACACACAGAGCCCACTGTGGGCCCTACACGCAGCGCCCAGAAAAACCTGGGCCTTTCCCAAAAGGAAGTGAAGACAGACCGCAGCACACGGAAATAGCGCCCCGTGCCTTTCTGCCATCTGGAACAGGAGCCCGCGACAGGGGGAGGAGAAAGCTGCTTTCCCAGTAGTTACAGTAGATACAAGTGATATACCCAAATCATAGAGGGCCCAGCCAGGCTTTTCCTTCAGAACTGCCAGGATCAAGCACCTGGCCATATACCATGTTAAATCTCCACGGGGGAGGGGTTGATACAGAGCCATGTTTGTATGTGTATAGACAATGTTTTCGGTGGAGCATGTGAACACTGTTGTGGTGGCTGGGGGTGTAGCTCAGTGGTAGAGGCTGTGCAAGGCCCTGGGTTCACACCCCAGTACCAAAAATAAATAAATAAAGTTTGTTAGGCTTCTTTCTTTTTTAGTCTGTCCATAAAGAAAAGTGTTGTTGAGGTTTGTTTTGCTTGTTCTGACATTCGGTTTGGTTTGTAATAAGCAACTCAAACCCAAAGACGGCAGGTTATCGCTCTCATGGAAGACTCTTGGGGGGGGGGTCTTACTAAAAATGGCTCTCCCCGCCTGGCTGAGTCCAGATCTTCAGAAAGGAGACACAGGAATGTACACTTTGTGTAATCATATTCCCTTCTTCCCGGCATGTCCAGGTGACTGCAATATATACAGTGAAGTTTACGAGCCCCTGCCTCCTAGACAGCGTGCAGAGCCTCGTTCTATAGGTCGTTTTAAACAAGGTCAATGTCTCAACTTTCAAGTTGCTCCTTTGTTCTTTTCAATATGTCCTCAGCGTTAATCACAACAAGCCAAGGTGTGTTTTTCACTCTAATCAGTCCCCATCTGTGGGTTGACCCAAGTACAGGGAAGGGGAAGCAACTTAAATGGAATACGTGCGCTACAAAGCCAAGTGCGGAATGCCTTTGCTGGCTCAGTATGTATTTTCTGGAGTCTCCAAAAACCGTCAGAGGCCAGGGCTTGACAACCCTCGGGAGTTCCTAGAACATGTTATCCAAAGTGGAAGAGGCAATGACTGCTGTAGCTCAGCAGTTAATTGAGCACATTAAATGGCCATGTGTCCTAACAATGGTCCTGTCATACCTGACTGCCTGGTCAGAGCCTCTGAGCTCAGTAGCATAACTGTAGCTCAGTTTATTCCTTGTTTTACAAAGCACTGGAAAAATTAGACACTTCCCAGCACACAGCTGATAAATGTTTAAGAAGAGGGGAGTGATAATTACCCACATTTGCCCATTGCTCATTGTGTATGTGTACCAAATTATCTCAGCATAGCCCCCCAAAAATGTATAATTATCATTTGTCAACAACAAGGAAGATTGGTGTGGCCCTTGGGCCAGGAGTCCCAGGGATCTGNAGCGCTGTGTGTTTTGTAGCCTTGCGGTTTTTTGCTGTTACAGCTTTCTGTCTGTAGAAATAAATAANTAGGGTTGGAATCAGGCGTTGGGAAACTCAGTCCACCTCAAACAACCTGAGAAATAGCCAAGTTCNGGCGTGCTCTGGCTAAGGTGGTCTGCTCCTTAGTTCCCTAGCTGGGTACTTTCACTTTAGTCTGAGGAAACAGGACTCATCTCTCCAACATGTAGAATACAACAATGAATATTCAGTGCTGGTTCTGATTTTTGGCAGAACCCAGCAAAGTGAGAAGGATTCCTTTTCTTCTCNTCTCCCCTGGGGTTTTNAGACGCTCCCTTGAAAGGGGTTGGAGAGGGCTCTGCAGGAAAGCCAGCCCCTGCTTCCAGAAACTGCTTTGGTCTCTTTATGTATATTAGAACAATTAACATCTAGTTTCACCATACAAAGGACTTTCTTTCCTTTTATGTTTTACTTCTTAAAATTCCCAGAATGGTGTACAGTGAAACTGTTCACTTGAGAAATTAAGTACCGTATGTGATAAGACAGTTGGATGAAATTTTTAAGCTGTCATTAAAAATGATTATAATTAGGACAAACTACAAGAAAATGCTTTAAAATTGAGACCCGGGTGAATTAAAAATTAAGGGGTATATTATGTATTATCGTGTTGAAGGGCTGGGCTTTTCTCATCTAACAGCCATTAACACTGATATGGGCTGCATGTACAATTCCCCTCTACTGAGCCAGGAAAGCCCCCTCCCCCCAATCATTTGTTTTNCCTGAACATCAGCGTACTAACATAGAAACACTCTCTGCGCTTAAAGGGGTGGTGCAAGACGAAAATGTAAACCATTTTCCCTGCCCCTTCTGTGTGTTTCTTCCAAAAAGTCTTTTCAATCTTGAGAATATTTCACACCAATGCTGGATTTTGTCTCATCCCTAAGAATGTTCCAGAACCATCTAAGATAATCACATTTATTTCCTAGGGGGGGTGAACATTTTTATTCACCGAGAAATTAGAATGCTAAATTGTCATGATCGGTATCTAAGGNTGCACAGGCCAAGAGAGTATAGAAGGCAGGACAAGAAGCAAGGTCTGCCTGCTTCCCTGATCCATGGCTCCCTATGAGTTGACCTCCTCCGCCTGCACTTCTATCCTAACCGTAGTAACTATAGCTNGTGCTTATGAGAAATGGACAGCTCGTGCCTGGTGTAGACAGTCAAGAAAATAAGCCTTCCCTTCTTGTGTGGAGACCAGCATTAGATACTCACTGTGCAGACACGGAGCCGCTGCTTCATCCGCGTCCATTTTGTGAGGCTAGAAAGAGTCTCCTTATCCACCAGCGGGGGAAATGGAGGCTCAGAGGCTGTGCTCAAATCAGCTTCTCCAAGAAGCCAGTATAAATTACATGTGGCGATTTGAAGGAATGATTTGATTCGGGGTGAAAAATGCCAGTGTTTGTATAATTTAAACAAAATGAAAACTTTCTAAGCCTATTTCAATATGAGAATTACCCTAATGTCGTTTGGCATGTAAAGTAATAAAAGCCTTATTTATCCTAATAGATTTTCCCAGTGGCAAAATAAAGAAATGAAACCCTGGCATGGAAACTCAGCGGAGTGCTCCATCAGACTTCACCTCTGGTCTCGGTTCTTTGTGTGTGTGTGTCTGTGTGTGTGTGTGTGTGTGTGTGTGTGTGTGTGTGTGTACATATGTGCATCATGTGCATGCCTGATCTCCATTGTGTTGGATCCCTTGGAACTGAAGTTACAGATGGTTGTGAGCCATCATTTGAGTGCTGGGAATCAAACCTGGTCCTCTACAAGAGCAACAAGTACTCAACCACTGAGCCATCTTTAGCCCTCAGCTTTTCTGGTGTCTCTCTCTCCAATGCTGGATGAGCCTTTCATCCGTCTTGGCCTCAGTTTACTGATTGTGGAAGGAAGGGAATAGGCTAAAATTTCATCTAAGAAAACTTTTCAGCTCATAGACTCTGTGCTTGATTTATTATTGGACACTTGTTTCTTTATGTTATTTAAATTCATTCTGATAACAAATGGCATCATATGCATATATTTATACCTACATTGTGTGTACAAACATGTGCATGTGTGTGTGCATTCAGGTATGGGTATATCATTCTCCATCTTATTTTCTTATTTTCTCACTGAATCTGGAGCTTGCCCATTCAGCTGGACTGCTGGCCAGCAAGCAGCAGTGACCCTCCTGCAGTCGCTTCCCCCACACTCAGATTACAAGCCCATACTCTGTACCCAGCTTTTTTATAGTGGTTCTGGGGATTGAACTCAGATCCTCATGCTTGTCGCTTTTCTCTTGTTTTGGACATTTACTATTAGGAAGCGTTGGAGGAACTGTTTTCAGCCATTGATCTGGGTACTTGGATCACCACACTTCTGAAAACAATGGCTGTGTTACAGACGTGAGGCATGGGTATAACCTACCCACCTCCTGCCCCAGCAACCTGGCAAGGCTTCAAGATCAGCAAAGAACCCTACACCAGACCTTAATATGCAATTCCCAGGAGTTGCCAGACACCAAGTGAGCTGATGCCAAAACATCCAGGTGGGGAAGAAAAATTAATAAATTATAGGGATATTTTATATATACAATTCCAAATATGGCCGCGTGGAGTTTGGAAACATCTGGGTGATGGATTGGAATTTTGCTTTTGCTGCAGCCCTTTGGCAGAATGTAAACACAGCCTGCAAGTCCCGAGAGATAAATGGGGAGGTGGAAACTGCAAGGGGGTAGATAAAGAATCTGATTCAAAAACAGAGGCCCATGTTGTTTGCCAAGTGAAAAACAAAATGCCAAAAACGTAAAGCGGTCCAAAGTTTCTTCTCTCGGAGTTAAAGATGTAGGATCTCAGGTAGCTAAAATTAGAAGCTATTTGCATATGCTTTCGCTTATTAGATGTAAAGTTGGGGAAAATATTTTTTTCATTTTAAGTTTGTATTTGTTTGAACGGCCTATTAGCATGCTGTTGGTTACAGCTCTATCTGACTGATTCTACAGAGGAATTAAGATTTTGGGGCACCGAAGAGCTATTTTCTGAAAATAATATTCAAAAGTGCTATATCTTTAAAAGTACCAGATGAAGATATACGGGGAATAATACAGGCAGTTACAGTATGAATTTTAAAGGCTTTCACATCCAATTATTTGCAATAACTTAGTTTCTTTCCCAGCCTATAATAAATCATGTAGATGTAAACGCTACAAAATTTAAATATGAGTAGAGTTTGAGTAAGACAGTATATCACTAGGAATCGGTATTTTTGTTATATATAGTGCTGTTTAACATATGTAAAGTGAAATTCTCATTGATTTGGGTTTGCTAATTCAGAGTTTGTGAGCCTGGCTTGAAGTTGACTTCTTCACTGGGAAGTCATTCTTCATGGCAAGCTCAAATTAAAGGTGTAAATAAGATGGCAAATGTGATCATATGGAGTGCTTAGGAGTAAATTTAAAGTGCTCTGAGTGCCATTTGCATACAAAATCGTTATGCTAATTACACGTAATTCTTATTAAAGTAGGCCTACTAAAACGATCTTTCAGGCAAGTTCCCTGAGTGAATTTGAGTTATGGAATGTGGTAGAAAGGAGGAAATCAACTTCTTTAAGANACTGTATTCTATAATGCAGGATTTTAACCAATTGTACCTTACCTTCCTGCTGATTAANCCAAAAATGTTAACATTTTGCTAGCAGTTTCTGTTCAATTCCTGACTCTCTTTTGACAAAGTTCAAGTCATTCATTTAACTCGCAGGATTACATTGGAATTTTTTAACTCATGTATTTTCAAACATCCAGATTGGTGTTGCTTTTAGGACGTAATATTGTTTTATAATGAACTAACATAGAGGGGAGAGAGAAAGAAAGAAAGAGAGGGAGAAGGAAAGAGGGGAAACACTTTCTAACAGATACTAACTGAAATCTTAATTGGTAGTCTCTTCTAGTAAATGGACTTAAAAATTAAAGCTTGTCAGTGAGAGTCCAGTGAAAAGCAGCTAAAAAGTAGAGAAGGTTAAATACTAGACAAGTAGTTAGATCCGACAACAAGGAAGTATCCATAGGCAACTAGACTTGCGCTGTTTGATTGCGAGGTATTCACGTGGAAGTCCTAGTTAATACAAGACTCAAACAGCAAATTGGAAAATGGAGACGATATTGAACTCCACCTGAGCAGAGGTGACACTTGAAGCTCCACTCCCCAATGTGCACACACCACATACATACACACCACACACCACACACACACACACACACACACACACACGCACACACGCATGCACGCACGCACGCACCTTAGTTTCATCTTCTGAGAAATGACTAGCCACAAAGGCCCACCCTATTCTAGCATACCCTGAAACACCACCTACCTATACCTATCCTTGATGACTGAAGAGAAGAGTCCCCTCCCCTAGCCTCCAGGCTTCCAGAAGACTCTGCTGGCTCTCCTGTCCCCTGCTGTGTTACACATGGAGCTCACTCCCTTTGCTTGGAGATGGTTTTCATCAGTAAGTGCCCTCACTGTAGCAGGACTCTGAATCAAATCGTGCAGTTCGTCTTTTCCACTTTTAGTGTTGAGGTTGAGAAACACGGCACCTCACTTTCAGGTCCCTGCCTCCTTCAGCTAGGTAACAGGGCCTGCCAGCTCTCTCTGTTACATTCTGCTTGAAGACCTAGGGATTCGACCAACAGCAAGTCCAGCTCCTTCTTGGCCTGTCTTGGTAGCAAGATAAGGATGTGGATTTATTCTTTCTGAGTCCTCTTGACTTCAGCAATGAACAGTGGTTTTTGCTGTGATATTTAGTGGTTTCTTGTAAGTATACTAATGGATCATGAATATCTTACCTCTCTTGGGACCAACAGCAAACTGAACTGGGTCCTCTTATCTTGCTAAAATTCTTTATCTGAACCAAATATTGTAAGTGTGCATGTGTGTGTGTTTCTTTCAAAATCTGGCTGCCGTCTTTCAAACTAATGTTTCCAATTTTCTTCCTACTGGTCCTGGCATCATAAATAACTGAAATCTGACTACTGGGTCTCTGACAGTTCCAAATTATCTTGTAACTGTCATATGTCCCCCCCAAATCTGAAACCCGAGAACTGAACATCAAAGGATTTCTCATTACAGCAGGCCATTGCATAGATTAAGACTCATCCTGGACCTGCCACTCTTTGGACCACTAAGGAAGTCCAGAAATGGATACATTTAGATGGGAGATACTTAATATTATGAGCATCACCCAGAACAGCAACATCCTAAGCCGAGAGCATCAAGAACATTTAATTGTGGGGCATAATAGTACCAGCAACTCAGGAGACCAAGTCCGAGGACCCCTTGGCTGTACTGGTTCAAGACCATCATGGGGAACGTATTGAGAGTCAGTTTCAGGGAGAGGAGGAGAGGAAAAGAGGAAAGGTGAGAGAGAAAAAGGAGGAAGAAGAAAGAGAGAGAGAGAAAATATGAGAAGAGAAATAGCATGAGGAGGAGGAGGAGGGAAAGGAATAGGAAGAAGAAAAAGATCCAAGTTATCCTCTGACCTCCACATACATGATAGGTGCAGCAGAAGCACACATATGCATGCACCATACACACACACATTTACAAAGAAGTAAAATGTAATAAAATAATTTTTTAAAGAATGAGTTCTTGAGCTACACTGAACAGGCTCACGGTAGGAAATATAACCTATTGTGTAGCTACTTTTCTGTTCATTTCAGGTGCCTGGCCTCCGGGATTCTAAGACAGCTGACCTTTGTGGCCACCTCTCAACATATGGCCCAGCTGAAGGAACAATCTCATACACACTGCTTTGACCCACTCAGAAGGCTTTGGATACTTCAAAGATGCCCAGCCACAAACCATGAGCTAGAAGAGGAGCTGACAGGGTTCCACTCTGCCTGAACATGGTGTTCACAGAAAGCAGTCACACTAGAGAAATCCTCCTTAACCTTTGTGTTCTGAGAAAGACATAACAGCCGAGGATCACATCTTCTTAGCTAAGACTTGGCTTCCTCAGCGATTCTGGAAATATCCATCTTCTCCATCTTTTCCAGTTCCTGATTATCGTGAGATTTGGGATGACCCTGTGCTCATTTGCCTCTTACAACATAAATCCTTCCCTTTTCTTCCAGATGTTTGTCATTAATGAAAGAGGCTGAATAAATATCTCCTTCATTATCTCGTGCACATTGTCTTCCACATTGGAGAAGTTCATCAAAAGGCAAGGGAGGTGTCTCAGTGGGTAAACGTTTGCTGCGGTACCTGAGTGTGATCTTAGTAGCCTTGTATGAAACAGGGCATGGATGTACACACCTGTAATCCCAATGCTTAAGCTGTGGAAACAGGCGTATCCCTGGAGTTTGCTGCTTGGTCAGTCTAGCTGAATCAGTGGGTTCCAGGCTCAGAGAAAGACTTGTCACAAAAAAACAAAAAACAAAAAACAGTAAGGAGGAAGAGGATTGAAGACAAGAACTGATGCTAACCTCTGGCCTCCATGTGCACATGTGTATGCACACACAGAAACACATACATACACATGCAACACAAAGAAAATGTCATCCAAGTACATTCAAGACCATATGTGTCTGTTAGGATATGGCCTGGAAAGGGAACATATTCAAAGTAAAATAGATATTCACAATTCTACAAACTACATCAGTGATTGTTCAAGATACAGGGTATGTCTACATTATACTTCAAATGTTCAAGTGTACACAATAAATGCCAGCTAGCCCAGCGGGGGCTTTATAGATATTGCCTGGAAAACTCTGGTCCTCATTAGTGTTATCTTTCTCTGCAAATCACAATTATTCATTCACTGGAAAAAAATCCCCGACTGTTTGGCTATTTATTTTATGTACATGAAATTGAATCACTTGTCCAATTGAAAAAAAAAAAAGAACCTAGCTGTTCACCCCCCCACTGCTCATTGCTAAAGTGATGCCAGCATTAATGCGGCGTGCAGGCCACTTCCTCTGGGCAGAAACATCCCTCCCTACCTCTACTTCCTGTGTTTTATGAGCACTGAGAATGAGAAAAGATAGGAAGATAAAAGAATAGTGCAGAAAATATAAAATTAGAGTAAAATATGTAAATTGGAAAGCTAAAGAATTTCCCTCCATAATTGAAGATACAATCATAAAGGAGGTCTCATCTCTGCCATCTACTTCGTCTTTGAATTAAAAGTACAGAGAAAATAAACCCACCTCTTGACTAATAATATACAGTCTAAGTTTCATATGTCCTCTGTGTCACTCAAGTCCTGTTTTCAAAAAACTGCTTCCAGAACACTCTATCTTAAGATGAGCTGTTAATTCCGTAGCTTTTAATAACTGACAACTCCACTTATAAACCCAGGCTGTACATAAATTGTCAGCATCCAAATTTGCCCAGACAAACAGAACTGAGAAAAAAACAAAAATAACATGAAGAAAAACTTATTAGCAGCTGTATAAATAACAGCAGCAGTATTGACTAATAAGAGGCACCAGAGAGTCCAGAAAGGGCCCAGGAAGGGATTCAAGTCAACACATGTCAGTTTGGAGAGGTCAGCATACTATATGTTCTTCCAAAATATGGTCCTTCTTCCAAAGGCCCTACATTGAGAAGCCCAAAGGAAGACCTTTTTAAGCAAAATCTTAAATCATCAAGAAAAATAAAGAGTCAAGGGAAAAGGTTGAGAGAAAGTAATGGTCCAGTTCCTCTCTTTGCCCTAGCATGTTTATCATCATAATTTTATTTGATGAGAACTACACTATCACTCCAGGTCCAGAAATTGGAGAAACTTCTTTTCCCTCTTCAATACAGCCTAATATAGCTCAAAGCCTTCTGGGTCAACTGGAGACCCCAATGGATTGAATTGTGAGTCCTACAGAATGTAGGGGTGGGGCTCACACACAAAGGGACCAAGAGCTGGAGACAAGCATAGAACTGTGGATAGAAATACAATGTGACTGCAAGTCTGACATTTTCAAGTTGCCTCATGCACAGAAAGCAAAAATAAGAACAGATGACATCAATGTTAATGTATTGTGGTTAACCTCATATAGCCAGTATAGTGCCATTTAGTTTCAATAGATAAGCAATTGGTCACTGATAAAATAATATTAGCTGGATGTGATGGTGTTCCCTGTCATCCCAGCACTTGGAGATGGAAGCAGGCTGATCAGGAGGTCAAGGTCTGCTTCAACTACTTGATATGCTGGAGAGTTTTTGATATCTGACACAAGATAGGGTCCTTGTAGAAGAGTGAACCCCAGTTGAGAAAATACCCCCACTAGATTGACCTGTGGTCAAGCCTGAGCTACATTTTCTTGATAGCCAGTNTTGGAAGGCCCAGCCCATTGTGGGTGGTATACCACCAGGTAGTTGGTTCCAGGAGTACANGAGAAAGCAAGCTCGGCAAACCAAGAAGAGGATCAAACCCTTGAGAGACATTCCCCATGGCCTCTGCATCAGTCCCTGGCTTGAGTTCCTGCGCTGACTTCCCTGGATGATGGACTACAAGCAGTAAGGTCAAATAAACATGTGGATGACTATGTACACATGAGTGCAGGTACCTACCCAGGCCAGNGGTGTCAGATCCCACTGGAGGTGGAGCTTTAGGTAGTTTGAGCTACCTGGTATAGGTGCCCAAAACTTGTACCCTCTGGAAGAGTAGTATGAGCTCTTAACTTCCGAGCCACTCTCCAGGTCCTTGAGTGCTAATGTTTTAACAGATAAAGTGAATTTGTAATTTTATTGTTGTTTGTTTGTTTGTTTGTTTGTTTGTTTGTTTTTTGAGACACAGTTTCTCTGTGTAGCTCTGGCTGTCCTGGAACTCACTCTGTAAACCAGGCTGGCCTTGAACTCAGAGATCCATCTGCTTCTGCCTCCCGAGTGCTGGGATTAAAGGTGTGCGCCACCATACCTGGCTATGAAATGTAATCTTATAAACACAATGAAGTTGTGTTTCATGAAGAAAATATTTTATGCTGCTTCAGACTTTAAGTTGAACTATAGATTAACTCAAATTTAATTGAATTTTTATATTTTTCGAGATTATAATATAATTACTTCATTTCCCCCTTCCCTTTCCTCCGTCCAACCTCTTCCATGTGCCACCCCTTTGCTCTTATCAAATTCATGGCCTTTTCTTCTTTAATTATTGTTTCAAAGATAGACACACACACACACATATATACATATACATGGTGTTTTTTCTTTATTATGGTCTCTATCTGTTGCAAAGANAAGTTCNGTTGGTCAGGGATGAGGACTACACATATCTGTGGTTTTAAAGGCAAATACTTGGAGTGTAGTTAGTAATTATGTTAGTTTAGTAAAGTGTTGCACATTCTCCTTCAAGATCTATGACTTCCCTAGCCCTGGACAGTTGTCCGGGTTTCCAGCACTAGGCAGGATTTTTCTCTTGTTGAGCAGGTCTTAAGTACAGTTAGCTGTTGGTTACCATGAAGGTATGCATACCACTCCTGTACTCTTAGGGGTGCAGTGTCATGCAGGTTGTTGTTGTNGTTCATAGGCATCATAGCTGATAGGATTATTTGTTGCTTCCCTCCTTTGGAATGTTGCATGGCATCTCCTGGTACTATGCAAGCTAGTTCTCAGGGAGGAGGCATTCAGGTCAGTTCCAGCTCAAGGACTCCTGAACCATATGTTTGAAGGAAATGGTGTCTTCAGCAACAGGTACTTACTTTCTACCTCTAGGGACAACCAAGGTCAAGAATAATCACTTCTAATATTTTGTGAGTCCCATAGACAACCCTAACTGACAATTCAAAACAGGACTTCTCATGCCTGGTGCTGGGATTTTTGTGAGATAGTCTACGGCTCCCGGTATGGGGAGGAGAGAGTATTATTAGCCTAGACAGGAGATTTTCATCTAACTTATTTATGTATGNATATATACAGACAGATATAAGTATTTTGTGCAGAGTTAACAGTATAATTCCTTATGACTTTTTCAGATACCTTGTTTTTTACCTTCCCCTCCTGTGTTTAGCTCCCTCTCCCCTTCCTACTTAAAGCCCCCAATTTTCCCATTTCTTCTTTCAAATCACCTGCATGCACCCTACAACTGCCCTCTCTGTTGCCCTCCACAATGGTTTCTTTTTACTTTCCTGGTTTTTGCAGTGTCTCCAGGTTATGAACTCACATCTGAAGATTTGGAGCTAAGAACCTTAGATGAATGAGAACTTGTGATGTTTGTCTTTCTGGGTCTGGGTTCATTGCTCAATATGATTTTTTTCTAGTTCCATCCATTTATCTGCAAAGTTCACAGTTTCAGTTTTCTCTAAAGCTAAATAGTATTCCATAATATACATGTACCACATTTTCATGATNCATTCATCAGTTGAAGGACGTTAGGCTGTTTCTACTTTCTAGTTATTGTGAATAGAGATCTTTGCCTTTCTGATTTTGATAAGATCAAATCTCAAAGTGGTTTCAATTTACATTTCCTTAATTGCTCAGGACATGAACTTTCTGAGATATTACTTAGCTATTTTTATTTCTTCTTTTAAGAACTCTCTGTTAGGAACCCAGACCTATTTTTTGAGTTGGCCATGTTTGNTTGACTCTGTTGTTTGAGGTCTTTNCATATTCTGCATGTTAACCCTTAGTCAGATGTATACCTGGCAAAGATTCTCTTACTTTCTTTGGACTTCTTCACCCTGTTAGTTGTTTCCTTAGCTGTGCAGAAGCTCTTTAGTTTTATGAAGTCCCACTTGNCAANTGTTGGCTGTACTCCTTTAGCAAACGGAGTCTTATTTAAAAAGTCCTTTCCTCTACCCGGATCATGTATGGTACTGCTTATGGTTTTTGTCTAGCAGTTTCAGTATCTNAAGTTTTACATTTAGGTCTTTTATANATCTGGAGGTAGTTATTGTGCAAGGTGACAGATACCGGTCTACTGTCACTCTTCTTCACATGGACATCCAGTTTTCCCAGAACCATTTGTTGAACATGGTTTATTTTCTCCTGTGTATGTTTTGGGAATCTTTGTCAAATAGTAAATGGCTGAAGTTATGTGAACTCATATTTTGGTCTTCGATTTTGTCCTGTTTTTATGCAATACCATTTTGCTTTTATTGCAATGGCTCTGGAATACATCTTNAGATCTGGTAATCCCTCCAGCACTGTTCTTCTTGCCCAGAATTGTTTTGGCTATCCAGGCACTTTTGTGGATCCACATGAATTTTAGGGTAGTTTTTTGTTTTTTGTTTTTTGTTTTCTATTTTTGTGAAGACTCAGATGAGGATTTTGAGTAGAATAGCATCAATCTGTAAATGGATTTTGGTAGAATCACCATTTTTACCATATTAATTCTACCAATCCATGAGCATGAGATATGTTTTGATTTTCTAGTGTCTTTCTCTATCTCTTTGTTTGGGAGTTTAAAATTTACATGGTAGATCTCCTTCACCTCCTTAGCTAGGTTCATTCCTAGATATTTTATTTTGAGGCTATAGGGGGTGTGTCCATGATCTCTTTCTCTGTACATTTGGTGGTGGTTGAGAGAAAAGTTACTGGTTTTTGCAAGTTGATTCTGTATCCTGCCATGTTGTTGCAATTGTTTATCATTTCTAGAAGTTTTCTGGTAGAATTGTGGGGATCTCCTATATGTCATCTACAAATGGAGACAGTTTGACTTCTTTTCCTATTTGNATTCCTTTAATTTCTTTCTCTTGCCTTCTTGCTCCAGCTAGTGCTTTGAGCATAGCATTGTAAAAGAGCAGGGATGATGATTGCCCTGTCTTCTTCCTGTTTTCAGTGGGATTGCTTCAAGTTTTTCTCTATTAAGGATGGTGTTGGCTATGGGTTTCCNATGTATAGCTTCTGTTATGCTGAGATGTCTTCCCTCTAGTCCTACTCTCTTTAGGACTTTTATCATGAAGGTGTGTTGGATTTTTGTCAAAGGCTTTCTCTGGACCTATTGAGATGATAATGTGACTTTTGTCTTTAAGCCCATTTATGTGGTTTTTCAAATTTAATTGCATTTTGAATCCAGCTTGATTGCACTACCTATATTTCAATGGTTTTATATCCGTATTTAACTCATGGTGACCATTTGGGGCCTAGGATAGGACTACAGGGTAGTGGACAAGTAAGAAGGGAGCAGAGGAGGGAAGAAAGAGCCAGAAATATAAGCCATGTCAGCAAGGCAGGAAGTTGGAATTTGTATTTTATTCTCTGTGTAATAAACACTAGTACAATGTATGTCATTTTCTGGTTTCTGATGTAATAAATTAGCTAAAACAGTAGTTTTATTATCTTGTAATTCTGCTGNTCAAAAATCTGAAGTGAGGCCTGAAGAAATGTCTCAGTGGTAAGAGTGAGTACTGCTTTTCNGAGGACCTCAGTTTGAATACCAATGCCAACATCAGACTGCTCACAGCTACCTGTAACTGCAGCTCCAGGGGATCTAAGACCCTAACACCCTCTTCTGGCTTCTGTGGGCACCTGTATTCATGCACATATACCCACACAGTTATATACATAATTTAAAAATAAATAAACTAATGAATATTTTTTTAATCTGAANTGAGACTTATTGGGCTAAATTGAAGACATCATCCTCCCCAGTTTCTGTGGTTCTGTGGATGGCCCCTGGGGCACTGTTTATGCTGTGCAAGTCTACCAATGGACTAATCTGCATCCCAGGTTCTCCACCTGCTACTTTTCAAATCTCCTCAAATTAAGAATTAATTATTAATTATTAGATGTCATATTTTAGAATAGNNTATTCTGTTCTCATCAACTATTTGGGAAGACTCTTTTTTTTAGCCTATCAGGGGTCTTAAGCAGGGAAGAAGGAACATAATTTCGTATATAATTTGAGGCGGGGGGAGAATCACACTTGCTGTTAGACCCTGAATGACCAAGGGAAGAGTGCAGAAATCTGGATGAGAGTAAGGAAAAGCATGGAGAAACATTAGCTCTGCCTGTCCAGGACCCTTTCTCCTGTCCCTTGGGGACACTACTCACCACCACTTGGATCATGACCTTTAAATGGAATTCAGAGCCTGGCATCAGCTGGCTCAAGGCCAACCAAGTATCACAACCAATTCATCTGGCCATGAGCATATATTTCAAAGTGAATGCTTTATTTTTNTCTTAGTTGAGGTATCTATTGTTGTAATAAAACATCGTGACCACAAACAATTTGAGGAGAAAGTTTATTTCACCTTAACAGCTTGCAAGTTCATCTCTGAGGGAAGTCAGAGCAGGATCCTGGAGACAGAAACTGAAAGCAGAAGCTATGAAGAACACTGCTTATTGGCTTGCTCAATCCACTTTTTTTTTTAACTTCCCCCAGTGGATTGGGTCCTCCTCCATCAATTAGCAATCAAGAAAACGCTCCGAAATGATCTGATAGAGGCATTTTTTTCAATTGAGACCTCTTTCCCTGATAACCCTAGCTTGTGTCAAGTTGACAAATAAGATAAAATACAATAAAAAAAAAAACAGGACAATCTTGAAATGTTCAGACAGAACTAGAAAGGAAAATTGTCTTACNTGATGTCTCATAGAGTTGAAATCATTGAGATAATCGCTGTAAACAGCTGGTTTTTCTGTTGCATGAAGAAAACTCTACAGGGAAGAGAATTAAGCCAAGGCTTAGTATGAGAGGGCCTGAGGGAAAGGCAGGATTCTGACAACANGCAGTGTGTCCCTCACCAGGCTGTATGAGGCATTGTCCTTGTACTCTCTTGATATGTGGAAGAANTAATGGTTTTCTTCTCTTTCTTCTTATGTCAGTTNAGGTTAAGCATCTGTTGCTTTNCATCAAAGCAGTCCTGGCTAATCCAGGTCTCCAAAGGAATGGGAACTAGAGGTCCAGGGAGGTTGACTCAGTTAGAANACACTTGCCTCCCACGCATGTGTGGTAAAAGAAAAAGAAATAAAACAGTAGCTGTTGGTCCACAAAGGAAGCTAATACATTTCCTTTCAATGAGGGTTCTTAGAATGAAGGGACCCTGAGGCCATGACAGGGCCTCAAATTGGGAAGGAGTGCATCAGGCAGAAACAATACAATTTGAGGAGATCTAAACATGCTGGAATGTCCCTAAAGCCTGGAGAAGACCTTGAGTAAGAGTGAGACTAAGAGGAAGATAAGGAGGGAGAAATAGCTGCCATGAGATGGATGCAGGGCATTGGGGGCCTAGGAGCCTCTTCAAGAGCAGTGCTCAGAACACCCCTCTAAGAAAATCCCCTTAGGAGTCTCTCCAGACCAAAGAACAAGGGAAGGTCTGACTTTTTATAACCTTTTAGAGGTAACAGGAAGTTTCANATGACATGACTTAGTTCAACATAGCATCAATAACAAAGAGCATAGGGCATCCAAGTTCCAGTTCAGACCATAATCAGAGGCTGCTCTTCCACCACCTGAGAGCCAGTGCCTTAACTCTTGGTCCCAGAGAGAGCTGCATAGAGGCGTGTCCTGTTTCAGACTATGGGATCTGGTCTAAAGGTGCAAGCTCCTATTCTAACAATGAGTTTGATCTGAAGATCCCTTGTGAACAGCCAAGGACAGGGCACCCACTTGTAATCCCACTGCTGAGGAAGCAGAGATGAGCAGATTCCTGGGGTTTGGTGGCCAACTAGTCTGAAGTTCCAGGCCAATGAGAAGCTTTGTCTCCAACAAAAGATGTAAGGTTCCTGAGGAATGGCAGGAGAGATTGTCCTCTGACGAACACACTCTTCTTCATACACACACATATGCACACATGTGCCTGCAAACACGGGAGGGGAGAGGAAGACCAGAAATGGGCCAGTCTTGTCTGTTACCTCTGAGATACACATCCACTTATTCTAATTCTTCTCATTAGAGTTCCTAATTTCCTTTCCCTCCCAAGGAGGTCAGTTAGCCTTTCCATTTCATGAGAAAGACACTGACCCCATTGTTGGTCCTTCCCAAAGATATCCAGCAAAACTCAGCAAAGATGAATCTCAAAGACAAATGTCTAGGAAAGAGAACTGCCCAATCCAGCTTGAGTCCTGCAAGGTTATAGAGGCCTACCTTTGGGGAGAAGTGGACCTGTGTCTCTGAAGGCATGTGGGCAGAGCACACTCCCAGTAACTTATAAATGACCATGCCTGTTTTGGCTGGTAAGAGTCCAAACTTATAATCAGATACTTTTCAGGACAGAAATGCAGGAGCAGGGATTCTGCTCAGTTCAGGAAGAGAGAGGGGTTAACTGTTTACCAAGGTGACAATGCATGCCAGTCAAGAGCTCATTAGAATAGCACAAAGCAAGACAATGTACAAACCACCATAGGGACATAGTGTGTTTGCAACTATATGTCTATACTAAAGAGTAACGTGCCAGATCTTATTTTAATTANGGGTTTCAAAATGCTTTCAAATTTTAATATAGGTCTACAATGTATTATGATCATATCCAACCCTCATTTGCCCTTCCAACACCNCAGGATCCCAACATGTCCTCAGCCCAACTTCATGTCAAATTTTTTTTATTCAACTGCTTCCAATTTGTGCTGCCCAGATATGAATGGGTATGGGGTCACCCACTGATAAAGAAGCAACCTACCAGTGGCCACACTCCCAAAGAAAAATGGTTCTCAGTACCCATCAACTGCCAATAGTTCTTCAGCTAGAAGTGGGGCCTCATAAGCCCCTCCTTCACCCAAGCTGAATTTTTAGTTGGCTTAGTCTTGTGCAGGTGACCACAACTGCTATGAGTTGATGCATGCAATGGCCATGTCATGTCCAGAAGACAGGATTTCACAGCCATAGTGAAAGCCTACACAGTCCAGAGAGAGGTGATACTGACTGATTGTTAGTTAGGCTCCTTTAGATTTCCTATCAAACTTGGATCTCAAGCAATCAATNTTTATTCTTTCATGAGTTCAACAGACATTTCCTGAACTTCTAGTAAAATCCAAGCACTACTCCAGGCCCAGACACTTGGAGAACAAATAAGAAAATATGTACTCCTGGGCCAGTGAGATGGTTCAGTGGGTAAAGGCACCTGCCACCAAGCCTGGTGACTTGAGTTTGATCCATGGTATCTACATGGTAGAAGGGGAGAAGCAACTCTTCTGACCTCCACATGGATGACATGGCATGCCTGGCACACAGAGTATACACAAAATAAATAGTAAATGTAGGTTTTTAACTTTTAAAAGTATCTATTCCTGGATTGCTTCTGCTCTACTGGAAAGAGATAGGTAAGGAAGGATAGGCTGTGCTCAGTGACAGTCATTGCGATGGCAAGGACTAAAGCAGAGGGCTCCATGTCCTCAGTCATCCTCAGAAGAGGAGGAGTAGAGTGTGCTTTTAGTTTACAGATGGTGTTCACACAATACCAGAAAACCTCATTTCTCTCAGCTCTGTTCATGCCCTGGGATCCAGATACCAGGAAGACTATTCTAGAAATGTTTGTTCTGAGATATGGAACCATGAACCACTGAGCATGCAGGTAATGTCTGCATGCTGAGTAGGCTTTCCATCCACCCATGGGAAGCATGATTAAAGAGAGGGAAAATCTTAAGCAACTAACTGTATATTGGAGTGAAGGAACACCATGCATTTACACGACAAATGCAAGAAGAAAGATGAGGTCCTTCCCATTGGCATTAATGGGAAGTGGCAGTAATTGACAGTGGCATTAATATATGAGGAAGAGGCCCTGTGACCGAGATGCCTCCTGTCCTCAAAGCTGTTGCTTCATAGATGCTAACACCTAAATTTGGGAAAACCATGGCATTGCCATTTACCTAGTTATGTGTCAATTGTCTGAATAAAAATACATCTGTCAGTGTACAGCAATGGTTAATCTGACATATCAATAGTAAATGTTATTATAGGAAAGAAAATATAGGTCTTCAGGTTTTCCTATTTTAGGGAGGATAGAAATATGAGTTTGTTACTCTATTTGCTATATAGCTGAGCTGACCAAGAACCAAAGCAAGCTGAATTGAAATGCAGTGGGCTGGGGATATAGGTCAGTGGTAATGCCCTTTAAAAACTACTTCATTCATATAAACACACCTATTCTATTCTATTCTCCCTCTTCTGTCCTCATAAACACATATATTTTCCAGTAAGCTGAAGAATGAGAATAAAAAGTTCTTCATGGAATTCTGACAAAAGACCAGTAAGAGCACTTTTGAACACTCATGAGGCCCGATGCTAGGACATTGACTATTAACCAAGCTCTAAGCTTGGGTATCTTCTTGAACATCATCCTTTGGGGTTTTCAGGTCAATGTCACCTGACCAAACTTACAAATAACTCATGATCTTCCCTCCACATAACCACTTCTCTCTACCCTGTACATCAGGGCCTTCCCACTAAGAGTATAAAAATCCTTTCTTCTTTCCTGTCTGTGTACACATCAGATAGGTGAACACCATGACCCTGAGGCNATTAAGCTGTTTTGTAAATGGTCAGATCATACACTAATGGATAAAGCCATGTAAAAATACGTGTGGGCCAGATTTAGCTCTTGGACCATATTTTGCCTGTTTCTGTCCTGAGAGNGCATCACTTCTCTGCATCTTTGTTCTTTAACCTGGTTCTTGTTAACACTGAAAAGGTATCTATAGAATATAATATAGAGAACTGTGGTAGCAATAAAGGCCTCAGAATATTATAATAGTCTGTAGTATATTTGATCTGGGAGCATTCTAATCCAGCAGGATGGGTAGTTGGAGCAGTTTCTTCTAGGTGTCCTTCAAGATGATTGTCCTGGTTTGTTTTATATCAACTTGACACAAATTAGAATCATCTGAAAGGAGAGGACCTCAATTGAGAAAATGCCTCCATAAGATCTGGCTTTAAGGCATTTTCTTAATTAGTGATTAAAGGAAAAGGGCCCAAACGATAGTTGGTGGTACCATCCCTGGGCTGGTGATCCTGGGTTTTACAAGAAAACAGGCTGAACAAGCCAGGGAGAGCAAGCCAGTAAGCAACACTCTTCCATAGGCCCTGCATCAGTTCCTGCTTCCAGGTTCCTGCCCTGTCTGACTTCTTTGGTGAACAGTATCTTAGTTAGGGTTTCTGTTACTGTGAAGAGACACCTTGACCACAGCAACTTTTATAAAGGAAAACATTTAATTAAGGTGGCAGCTTACAGTTTTAGAGGTTTAGTCTATTATCATCATGGCANGGAGCANGGCTGCTGGGAATATGATGGTATGCAGGCAGACGTGGTGCTGGGGAAGTAGCTAAGAGTTTTACATCTTGCACAGGCAACAGGAAGTGGTCTGGCTCACTGGGTGTGGCTTGAGCATATATGAGAACTCAAAGCCCACCTCCACAGTGACACACTACCTCAACAAGACCACAGCTACTCCAAAAGGCCACACCTCCTAATAGTGCTACTCCCTTTGGGAGCCATTTTCTTTTCAAACCACCACATTCCACTCCCTGGCCCCAAAGACTTGTAGCCATATCATAATGCAAAAATGCATTCAGTCCAACATCAAAAGTCCTCATAGNCTATCACAGTCTCAACAATGTTTAAAAGTCCAAAGTTCAAAATCTCTTGTGAGATTCACGAAATCTCTTGTTGTGAGATACTTGATCACACTGTTGTTATGCCCAAATTGCGGGGACCCCCAAAAGACCACCAATGGAGACTGAATCCCACTTGTAAAAGCAAAGAGCCTTTATTCTCTTCAAGCTCTGAGCTTGGTCTCTCTGTCTGTCCAACGCAGTGGTGAGAGCAGAGAGCCCTGAGCCCAGGCAGGGTAGGGATTTTATCATAGCAAAGGTTGGGGTGAGGGGATTTCCAGGGTTCAGGACCCTGATTGGCTGACAATTGTCTAAGTGTATCTATAAAACAAAAACAGGTGTGTGCTAGACTCAGGGACATCTGGCCACCTTATCTAATGGTTGGAATGTTTGGGATGTTAGGTACTTTCCCATCCCTGGGTAGATCCCTGGGTGGTGTCAGCTTATGCCTTTTCCTGGATCTGGGTGTTGCCTGCCAGTAAGCCTGTCACAGAAGCTGTTCTTGGGCCTCTAGGCCTGTCATGGCAGCTGTGTGGTCAAGCGGTTTNGGGGCCCCTCCACAACTGTGAAACTCCAAGACTGTATTAATAAAATTAACCTTGAATCAAGGGANAGAACCAGCAACTAGTTGACAAGAATTAGTCATAGAAAGTACAGAGGACCCAGGAATATGAATAGAGAGATGCACAGGTAAATAGAATCATAGAAACTTAATTAAAACCTACATTTGGCAGGCACAATCAAACCAGTTCTGGTGGCGGGATCAGAAATCCCTCCAGGCTGAGGTCTGGAGGGCAGGGTGCTGACTGTGGGGCTGCAGGGTCCAGACTGTAGTTAAAATATCAGTAGATTCAGGTGCGGCCACTAAGCTGACAGAAAAACAGCAATCTCTTAACTGTAATCACGTATTAAAAAAAAAAATCAGATACTTCCAACATACAATGGCACAGGATATACATTACCATTCCAAAACACAGGGAAGGGAGCATAGCAAGGAATATTGGACCAAAGCAAGACCGAAAACCAGCTGGGAAAACTCCAAACTCTGCATCTCCATGTCAAAGTNCTCTTCAGATGTCGAACTCGTTTCAGCTTTGTTGACTGCAACACACTTCTTTCTCTTGGGCTGGTTCTACCTCCTGTTAGCAGCTTTCCTTGGCAGGTATCCCACGCTCTGGCATCTCTAACATCTTGGGGTCTCCAAGACAATCCANGCTTCAACTTCACAGCTTCATGCAATGGCCTCTCCAGGTCTCCATTCAGGGACACCCCTGGNACATGCCTGGTCTCAGCGGTTGTCCTTAGGTTCAGAGGCAACTTCTATAACCCGTTTCTTCTGTCCTTAACTCTAAAGTCAGAACCATGTGGCCAAAGCTGCCAAGTTCTGCTGCTTACTGGACCTGGAACATGGTCCCCACTTTCAGTTACATCTTTACCAACTTTCTGTCCTTTNCTGCCNAAGCTTGGCTGTTCTGGAACTTTTCTCTGTAGACCAGGTTGGCCTCAAACTCAGAGATCCACCAGCCTCTGCCTTCCAAGTGCTAAAGGCCTGTACCACCACACCTGGCTCTAAGCTTTTCTTTAATTCCTTTTCANAAGTTGTAAATTTAGCTGGGTGGGATCTTGCCCTGAGGTCACCACTCCCTTTATTCCATTTCTTAATCTGTTTATTTTCTTTGAATGCAGTCATTAGCTCTATTCCACTTCCTGGTGCCCCTTTTCTCCATCTGTACATTTTGTATTTTTATTTGTTCAGCTTGCTCCTTTTCATTATAAATCTTCATCAGAGTTAACACTAATAACCACACGACAGAGCGTATACTAGACTGTTTCGTGAGTTCCTCTACCAACGGAATTAGTCCAAAACTCTTCCCTTTAGTCTCTTCAGACAAGGGCAAAAGCAGCCACTTTCTTCACCAAAATATCACATGAAAGATGTCTAGGCAACATGTTAAAATTCTTCTCCTCTGAAACCTCTTGAGCCAGCACCTCACAGTTCAAACAACTCTGAGCACCTCTGTCTTCCATGCCCCTACTGGTATGGCCCATTAAGCAGCGCTTAAAGCATTCTGTGGGTCTCCCTTTTCCTCATGGATCATTGGCCACCAGCCCATGGGGGCAAAGAGAGCAAAAGCGAGGAGCAGGGTCCAGAGGGCTGTGAGCATGACTGAAAGAAAAAGGGAATCTTGCTGAGAAAGAGAGTTCTCCATTTTGCACCAAGCTCAGAGAGGTATCCAGACATGTTGAGCTGCAACCTTAAATACAGGGTTCTCCAACAGCACTACACTGCTTTCCTAACCCAAACTCNCAAAGTCCAAATAAACAAATGCATGGTCAGGCCTATCACAGNAATACCCCAGGCCCTGGTACCAACTTCTGTCCTCNTTAGGGTTTCTCTTGATGTGAAGAGACACTATGANCACAGCAACTCCTATGAATGAAAACATTTAAATACGGTGGTGGCTTTCAGTTTTAGAGGTTTAGTCCATTATCATCATGGCAGGAAGCATGGCTGCTGGGAGTATGATGGTGTGCAGGCAGACGTGGTGCTGGGGAGGTAGCTAGGAGTTCTACACCTTGCGTGGGCAGCAGGAAGTGGTCTGTCGAGTTGGGTGTGGCTTGAGCATATATGAGACCTCAAAGTCCACCTCCACAGTGACATACTTCCTCCAACCTACTCCAACAAAGCCACACCTCCCAATAGTGGCACTCTGTTTGGGGGCCATTTTCTTTCAAACCACCACAAACAGTGATGTGGAAACATAAGCCAAATGAACCCTTTCCTCCCCAAGTTGCTTTTGGTCACAATGTTTACCACTGCAATAGTTACCCTGACCAAGACAGTGGTGGGCATTGTACGACTTCATTTCTACTGAATTCCAGGAGGGAATAGTATCTTTTCCTTGATTCTGTTCACAACCCAGAGTGGTTGGCTGCTTTGTTTTTGATCTAGATTTGACAGTGATTGTGTGAGACTGTGTATCAGGCTCCTCTTAGCCATAAACTAAGCTATAACTCCGTGGAAAATGTGATTACTCAAGCACACACAGCCCCACTGTAGGAGACTCTTTCTAGGTGGCTTTGCCTCATTCAGTACACACACATACACAAAGTCCAACTTTTAGATTATTGCTCAGTCAAGCAATTTTTATACAAGCTTTCCTTGTGAGGCAGAAGTGAGGGTTATCTGTTGAAGCATNCAAGAAAACACAGTGCCATTACCCATCACTGCCCCTCTCTNTTCCCAACCACCTGCCTCCAGAAATCTTCTAAAGCTCTTCATTTTCCCCAACACTGGCTCTGGGCCCTGAGGTAGCATCCCTGACTCAACAACAAGAAGCAGAGAGTCAGCACAACAGGGGAAAACAAACCACCTTGAACCATGAGCTGTTGCAACCAGACCTTGCTTTCTGATGCCATAGGCCAAAGACAGCCAGAAGCAAGAGAAACAAAAGATGCTAATAACTGGCTTTGGGGCTTGTAATGGATGAGATTGATGATTTAAATTCATATTTGTGCACATTTCCCCCTTTCTTACTATGTATAGGTTTCTCTTTAATTACTGACTGTAGCAATTAACTCTGTTTGAACCTGACAAAATCTCTATTGTTCCCTCAGCATTGCTTTGATACATTTTTCCAGAGAAACAGGCAAGAGAAGGGGCATTTTAGTTGGGTTTTTAGGATAAATAGGATCTCAGTAGGAGTGTCATTGGGAAAGATAGTGCTTCCTTCTGGTCTCCTGATCTTGTAGTGCTCCCCTGCCAGTTCTGTAGCAGGTGTTCACCTGTCATTGCCTTCCTTGGGTTCTGAGGGCTTTACTCTCTGTTCTGTCTTCCTGAATTCCACCCTCCCCACCTCTCCACCTTGAATTCCTTGGATATTCCTCCTTCAGATCTCATTTGAAATGTAATTCCTGTACATATTATAAAACATGCATCTTTTGGTGTTTGTTTGATGTGCAGCTCCAAAAGGCTGACTGATACATGAGGGAGTGGACCAGTGTACTCTACATCTCTGCTTGAGGAAGTCCAGAGCTTACAAAACCTTTCCTGGATTTAGAGAGTGACTGTGGCTTGCAGAATCTGCAAGGGACCCAAAATCCGAGTGTAGACACAAGCAGGGCAGCTTCCAGGTCTTGTCACATTGAACCATTGAAACTGGAGGCTGCCACGGGTTGTTTATCGATNGATGCTGTGTTATCTTTTCCTGAGAAGATGCANATGTCCATCCAATTCCCCCAGATGGGCACCATCAAAAAACCAATGTATGGTTTCATCAACGTCCAACTTTTAGACTGATGAGTTTGTTGAGCTTTCTTATAGGTCAGAGGTCACTTACAGTAACAAGTGTAACCCCAAATAACTGCATCACCACAAAGTCTCATCTCAATATGGATGGTGACCTCATGGAAGCTGCATCCCAGAGTCCTGCTTTTAATCAACTGTTTCTTTCTTATATACTCCAATATTTCTCAAGATCACTTGAAGCTGGGAAAGGAATGATAGCTGCAATCTCAGGTGAGGGTCTCCTGACCCTAGGGAGGGTCGATAGCTCCATTACCATAGACCTGGCTGCTACTATATTGTCCTGCTCTGGTTGCCATGGGTACCCAGCAACACCCAAGATGGCTTATTTTTATGATCCAGGGCAAAGTACCATACAACAACAAGGTATCCAGTGAGGTTTAGTCCCCATTGAGGGGCACTAAGAGCATAGAATTTACTCTGCCTATGCTATGTAGGGGTGGGACTTTCAAAAGAGATTTGGTTTCAGTAATGTCATCTGACTGAAACCTCCTCAGTTGAGTCCTGGTGGCTTCATAAGAAGAGAGAAAGTGATCAGAAGACATTCAGACACATAAACACCCTCTGTCTTACCATGTCAGCAAGAAGGCCATTACCAGACACCTCTCTATGCCGTCTAGACTTTGACCCAACAAAATTATGCTTCTTTATAACTTACTGGTTTGGTAACAGCAGAAAAAAAAACTAATATAGCTCAGTGTTTGGGGAGGACTCTGAGATTGCTCAGTACAGAATCCTTGAGAAAGACCTCTGAGGCCAGTGTGGTGGGGAAGGGCAGTACTTGGGCCATGAATGTGCTATCCATGGGGAAAAAAGGGGAGGTGGGCAGAATTGCCTTCAGGTTTATCCTTTAACAACTAAGACAACTGGATTTTATCTGTCATTACAAACACTTGGTTGAAGGACTGGTGAAATGTTCATGTAGCATTTGTCTGGCGTGCATGTGGGCCTGGGTGCTATCATCCCTAGGGCCATAAAAAAGAAAAGAAAAGAAAAGAAAAGAAAAGAAAAGAAAAGAAAAGAAAAGAAAAGAAAAGAAAAGAAAAGAAAAAAGAAAAGAAGCACCTGGTTTTGTGGGTTACTTACCTAATACAGTTCTGTACTTGAGAGTCACAGAGCATGTATATAATGAAGCAGAGATGGAAGAGGCCACCAACCAAGGTACCCAAGCATGCTGGGAATATCCTGGCCAGGGCAGTGGCCTGATGTGTTTCNTCANANCAAGGTACTCTAGTTTTCCTTATGCTCCTGNGTTATATTGACANGCATTTGGCACCAGCTATACAACTCCACTTTGTGTCATCATATAGCCCCAAATCATTGTCCCAGAGTTATCGCGACAATCAGAAGTCNCATGAAAATGACAAGGAAATTTTAAGTAGAATTTTTTAAAAATTGGAGGAAATAAGTTATTGCACATTCTCATTACCTGGCCTTCAAACTCAAATATTTTGGCCATTGAGAAATCACTGGCTTTTGATAATAAAATGAAGAACACAGACAGTGCTCTAAGTGGGAGAGGGTTAGAAGCCAGATGCTTTTAAATCCTTGAATGAGAATCTGAGCGATGATTGGTAGACACCATCAGCCGTTCCAATCACATCTGCCAGTGGTTGGCGGAAGTTGACATTGAAAAGGAACTTTTCTCAGTCAAGTCAAGGCTAAGTTACATTTCCAGAACTTTCTGGCCTTAATCCATTCTGTTGTTTATTGACAACATTCATTAAGTCTCTGCTGCTCTGAGGTCAAACCCTTTCTCTGTTGCTGCACCATGCTCTTCACAAACCTTGGAACTCAGTGAATGCTGCTGAATGAGTAAATGTGTGGGTCTGGGCCATGTCACCTGGGTGTCTGGGCCATGAGCTTTTTGGAAGAAGCTAGATTTGAAAATGTTCCAGCCCTACCAAATATTTTCTGCTCAGCTGGGAATTCATTCATGAATAACTTACTGAATTGGCTGGAAGGTAAGGACATGACTTAGGCCTCTCATGGCCTTGGAGTCTTCTTACCGAGAGGTGAAGTCTTGACTTTCACAGACATAGGTAGATACTTGAAGACATTTTATAGAAATGGCACAGCCTGTTGCAATGCCCCCCCNTTCCAACTTTGCTTTCATATTAAAGCAGACCCAGAGTTAATAAAATCTGCAATATAATAAAAAATTNTAGCTTCTAGCTGTTTCCTTCTTACATTTTGGGGGCCAACTACCACTCTATACTGTATACTTGGAGCATCACAGTAGTGATGACAGTTTTGAAAACAGGTGTCCAACTCCCTGTGCTGGTTCAGTTTTTGTTAACTTTATACAAGGCCCAGTCATTTGAGAAGAGGGGACCTTAA
>LZPO01055388.1:68215-79824 GCA_001675575.1 Neotoma lepida
GGGTCATAGGTAATGTTGGGGCGATATGCAATGTCAGGGCATTGGGCAATGCTGGGGTCATAGGTAATGTTGGGGCGATATGCAATGTCAGGGCACTGGGCAATGCTGGGGTCATAGGTAATGTTGAAGTATTAGGCAATGTTTGGGGTGATAGAGACTCCAAGGCTGACAGCATGAGTTCACAGGTTTATAGAAACAACTCAGCATTGAAGAAGAACAAAGACATTTTTCATAGGAAATCCTCAATAATTATTCAAGTTTATGATGTGAACAGATGTCATCATCACAAGGGTGTCTGGCTTTACCTCCTGTGTCTTCAGAGCTAGAACGTCAGAAGCCCTCCGGAAGCAGCTCCTAGATGTGTTAAATACCCATGTTTTAAAGTAGCTTGTGGGAAACTTTAATTATGTGGACATTTTCCTTAGATACAGCACACATTAGCCTTCCGTCTTTATTATAACAAATGTTATGCTAGCTGCCAAAACATAACATTTAANTTTGGAAACAATTTTTTAATTAATTTGTCCTTATTTAGAAAATTCTTGTGCATGTAAATGGGGTTGTCTGTGATCTGTGTTGATATTTAAGGTGCTTACATAACCATATGGAAAATGAGATGAAAATTCCTGTTTACATTTCTTGAACATTTTACATATTTTTTAAAGTTCAAATTTTTTAATGTTAAAAGTGTTCTTGTTTATAACGCACATAAATATGTTTCTCAGAAGAGTGACTTTAATAAATGTCTTTTTGCTTGGATTGAAAGGCCATGCTTTGAGTTCAGCATCTCACACGGGGTGGATGTTTGTGTCTCACACTGGCAAGGGGAAGTCCCTAAGTCATGTTGCTTGAGATTCACAAACTGCTAGCCTTTAGTTCATGAATGCTTTGCAGGGCTCTGACCCAACAACTCAAATTTAATGTATTTTTTTTCCCCTTTACACAGTCTCAACCACCATCCCAGGGTTTCATGCTAGTGACCTTACAAATTGAGTTGGCATTTTTTTTTCCCAGCCACATTCAACAATTTAAATTTTGCTTTTAAATTTGGCTGCCTTTAGGCAAAGTGTACATCATAGGCTATTCTCAATCTACCACCGTCTGCCCTTTTTGTTCTCTTAAAGTTTCCCGTCTGGGCCCCAAGGCATCTGAGGTTTTTGCTTTGGCTACAAACTATTCTCTAATTAACAACCAGTGGCAAAAAGTTGCCAGTTCATCGGCTGTTGCAATATCAGATCTTACTACTCGGGCTTTCAAATGGTTATGAAAATTTAACCAGGTGGATTAATTTTCCTTGAGTCATAAGGCTCACCATAGAAGCCCCAGGCTCTCCCAGGAGTGGTCCAGCCAACTCAGAATTGGGTGGGGAAGGGCACACATGATGGGCCTGCGGCAGACTCCTTTCTGTTCTGGCCAGCATTTGATAACCATCGCACAAAGCAGCTGAACTAGCCAAGCCTCCCCCGTCTCCAGCAGTGCCAAGTGCTGTGGAGCCACGACTTCCAGGATGCTTATTTCATTGACAACAGTGTCTGACCCAGTGTGGAACATGACCTGCCTCCGTCATCCTGAGAACATTGCAAGAGAAAGCAGAGCATAGGATTTAACACTGAAAATTAGAAGTTGATCCTACTTCTTAGACTAAAATTGAGATTGACAAAATTGAGGTTTATCTACATAAACCCTTAAACAAAGATGTGGCTCTGAATCCTAATTAGGGAACTGGGTGATAGAAATGAAGCTGGGGATTTTGTCCTGTTTAATTTCTTAAAGGAATCTCAAGAGAAGGAAGTTATCCAGGTACAGTTCTCTCCTTGGGCTGTCTTAGATTGGTTGCTTGCTGACACATTTTGACCACATGGGTTTGAAAGGATCGCTTTTGCATGTGCTAGAACTTCTGACTTAATTGTGGGGTCCAAGACACTGAGCCACCTAATTGCTGGTGTACTAGGACACCTCAGGCTTCTTACCTCATCATGCTAGGATTAGAATTAGGCTCTGTATAAAATTCCGACCTCAGACACTTTCTCCATCATTTACTTTAGCACATTCCATGTGAAGAGCTGGTTTGGTAAAAGGCTCCAGATTACTAACAATGGATACACTTGAAACATGTTTGTATTAAGAATCTTGGCTGTAACAGCATTGCCTGGTGATTGGTGGAAAGTCTGAAGTGAGTAATAATCACCCATGAGTTTGGAACCAGTTTTAAAAACAAGGAACAAACCCAGGCCCTCAGATTATTTTTAGGTGATGAATGTCATCCCCAAGTCCCTTCAAAGACCTCCTTTAATAAATAAGTTCATTATGGATACAGGATCCAAGATCCACTAAAAAAAAAAATTCCCATTTCTATATGCAATAAACATGCAGAAACTGAAATTAAAAATACAATGCAGATCCCTATGAGTTCGAGGCCAGCCTGGTGTACAAAGTGAGTGCCTGGATAGCTAGGACTGTTACACAGAGAAATTCTGTCTGGAAAAACAAAAACAAAAACCCACTATTAGGCAAAAACAGACAGTTTGACAATTAAGAGTATATAATGCTCTTTCAAAGGATCTGAGTTTGGTTCCCGGCACCCACGTCAGGCAGCCCACAATTGCCTGTAGCTCCAGCTTCAGGGGAGCTGATGCCTTCTTCTGGACTCTGTGGGTGCTGTGGGTGCTGTAATAATATGTGTGTGTGCACACACACACACCTTTAAAAATCTACAACACTGAATGGTTATTTTGAAGAAAGCAACATACTTACCTGTCCATTTAGCAAACATCTACANGATTGTATACTAGCAATAACAAAATGCTACTGAGTGAAATCAGGGAAGACCTTCAAAACTAAAAAGACATACAATGCTCATGGATTGGAAGCCTCAATGTGGCAACAGTGTACTTCTTCCTGAACTAATCTATATATTTCATACAATTTGAGTCACAATAGCAGCAAGATATTTCAAAGATCTAGACAAGCTTATTCTAAATTTTATGTGGAAAGGCTGGAGTTCTAGAGTAACTAAAACAACCCTGACAAAAAAGGATGCTGTGACAGAAATGACCTGCCATGAAGGCTTGCTGCGCTCAGTAGTGTGTGGTGTTGGTGAATGAATATAAACAACAAGGAATGGAGAAGATGGAGGACAGAGACAAACCCACACAAATACACACAAGTGGCTTAGCAAGAAAGCAGAACCACCTCAGTAGAGAAACAGCTCTTGACTGACTGACTGCTGGAACAGTCGCTCGTTCCCAGGAAAGACAATAAACTATAAATGTGAACCTCCGTGCTTCTAAAGAAAAATGAACTCAAACTTATCATATATTTAACTGTAAAACCATTAGGAAGACACAGCTAAGACTCTTAAGGATCTAGGGTCCAAGCAAAGATTTCTTTACACCAAAGCATGATCCATAGAAAGAAAAAAAAAATCAGTAAGTCGTGCTTTCCAGTTCAAAGNCACTGTTCTTTGAAAGCCAGCCTGAGAGGATGAAAGACAACTACGGACCAAGAGAGGTGTTTCTAAACCGTAGATCCAGCAAAGGACTGCTGAACCCATGTAAAACATCCTACAAACCTAATACGTTAGACAATCGAGTGAGCAAATGGGCAAGGATATATAAATTAGATCTTTTATAGACAAGGATCCATGAAGGCAAACAAATGGCAAGATGTTACATGTGATTAACCATTACAGAAGTGTAAACTGAGCCATAATGAAATTTTCCTTCATACCTATTAGAGTAGCTTTAAAAGGAAAAAAATAGGGACTGAAAAGATGGCTCCATGGGTTAAGAGCACATGCTGCTCTTAGAGAGGACTTGAGTTTGGTTCCNAGCACCCATGCTGGGCAGCTCATAACCACTTATAACTCCAGCTCCAGGGATCCAGTGTCTTCTTCTGACCTGTGCAAGCATTGTGTGCAAACCCACACACATATATACACATAATCAAAAATAAAACTCTAAAAGCAGAAAATGAAAATAGAACAAGCTACATTTGCTAAAATAGTTAAGAAGGAAAAAAAAGACAAAAAGTGACAGCACTACTAAATGTTGGTGAAATTGTGGAAAAAACTGAGTTATTTGAACAGTTCTGGTGTGACTGTAAACTGTACAGCTGCTANGGAAAACAGTTCTTCAGTTTACAAGAACATTAAATCTGCAGCAACCATAGGATGCAGCCATTCCAGTCCTGGGCTTTATCCCACAAAAATAAACTTATATTCATACAAAAACCTGTAGACAAATGTTTATAGCATCAGTACCTGTAATAGCCCNGAACTATAATAATCTCAGATTTCTTTCAACAGGTTAAACCAACTATGATGTAACCCNCTGGGTGCATATAGCATGAAACACTCCTTAGCAGTTAGAATCACGTGATGAATGTGTGCATTAATTGGGGGATCTCCAGGGAATGAAGCCAGGTGGAAAAGGTCAACAAGTCCAGGGGACTGGAGAGGTGATTCAGTGGTTAAGAGCACTCACTGCTTGCACAGGACCCAGATCCACTTCCCAATACTCACATGGTAGATGGTAACTGTTACTCCATTTCCAGGGGGCCCAATGCTCTGTGGCTTCTATGGACACTGGCAGGTGGGTTATGGTGCACATAAGCTCACAAAAGCACACACACATACATATATATATACATATATATATATATATATGTGTGTGTGTAACAAATTAAATCTTTTTTAAAAGGGGATAAAGCTCAGTTCAAAGGTTATCTTATATAGGGTTATATTTTTGCAATGAAAACTTTTTAGAAGTAAGGGCCCAAGTTCCAGGAATTGAGCAATGTCTAAGGAAGGATATGGCTTCATGAGAAAATAGAAAGGGTGCTTATGGTGTTGAACTGTTCNAGATCTTGACTGTAATGATAGATTCATGAATCCAAACAGCTAATAACATACTAAGTCTACACAATGTCTGTGCTACATACAAATGAGGGGGGGCACTTGCAAACGAGGCAGTCTGGACAGGAACAGTGGATCTCAGCATGGCTGCTATCACAGTCTGCAATATTTTAGTACAGGTTTCCAAACTGTATCCGTTTGGAAAGACTGAGCCAAATGCACCAANGAGCTCTCAGAAGTTCTTAAAGTCACAGGAGAGGAACTGGGGAGGTACCCAATCTCCATGTGAATGCTGGCCTTGTAAGCATGAGGACCTGAGTTTGATCTTCAGACCCCCTCCTTCCCACACTCAAAAACTGGGTACGTGTCTTCTTGTAACCCNAAAACCAGGGAGCAGAGACAGGTGAATCCCCAACCTAGCCTGAGCAGCCAGCCTAGCCTGCTTGGCAAGTTTCAGGTCAGCAAAAATACTGTCTCAGGAGATGGCATCTGAGGAATGACAGCTGAGTCGGACCTCCATACACTCTTGCTTGCTTACACAAACACACTCACGCGCGCACACACAACACACTGGTGAATCTGTAATGATCTCAAAACAAAAGAAGGTGAATTAAAATTAAGAGCTGACAATATCCCGTGTAAGTGTGGATTGAGGAACTGAAAATGAAGATGATTAAAGGGTCATTGCTAAAGAAAGGACCAATAAGAAATGTCATCATTAAGGTCATTGGGACTATGTATCAGCAGAGATTTAACCACTGTGTGGTAGAACCCTGGGCTGGGTACTGTGTTCTAGGAATTGCCAAGTGCCCAAACAAAGCATCTTTCCTTGCATAAGAACATCAGCCCTTCCACTTGTACGCTCAGGGACAAATCGAAACAGAAGGCCTATCCCTTCCTTCTTATTCTGATAAGAAATTTTCATGTTTGGACTTCTGCCTAAAATTTCAACTGCTCTGTGGATCTGGATTTAGGAGGGAAAAGCTCATTCTTCTGTGGTGAAATTGATCTTGCTAATATCTGTTGTCAGGTAGATATTAGATAGGGACTGTTTGGGCTTTTTTTAAATTACATTTTTAAAGCTCTCTCTCTGTGTGTGTGTGTGTGTGTGTGTGTGTGTACACGTACTTGTGTACATTGGCACACCACAGTGCAGATACATCTATCCACAGCCATCTACAACCATATACTGTCCTCTAGAATAGGTTTAACCTCCATTTCCCATCCCTCACCTCTGGAAGCTGGCAGGCTAACAGAGGTGTGCTGAGATAACAGTTATAATACTAACTCCTGTTTAGTCACTGTGTGTGTGTGTGTGTGTGTGAGAGAGAGAGAGAGAGACAGAGAGACAGAGAGAGAGACAGAGAGACAGAGAGACAGAGAGGAGACAGAGAGACAGACAGAGAGCGTGTGTATTTGGATGCATGCATACCCAACACACACGTGGCTGTCAGAAGACAATTTCAAGCACTTGTCCTCACCTTCCCCCTTGTTTTGAGACAGGGTCTTCTTGTCCTCTGCTGCATACCTCAGGCTAGTTTGGCTGTCAAGGAAGTGAGATGTAGATTATAAAGGTTTCTGGGAAGTGCAAAGAACAAGTCCAAGTTCAAATGGCAGTGTGCTTTGTTAGAGGAATTGCAAGAGGCATTTGCAAATTCAGCTGAGTGAGCAAGGATGAAGGAAGCAGGATGAGCTGTGAGAAGAGATGGAGGTGGGGATGCCAGTTAGGCATCTGGGTCATTGACTGTGTGACCTCACTCAGTGTGGTTCAGCCACTGGAGGATACTGAGTACAAGCACACGGATTTAGCCTCTCTCTTTCAAGAATCGTTATGGTAGTTGGATTAGGCATACATGATAGACGACAGTGGTCAAATTCAGAAATGCAGGCATGGGGTTACTGAGATAGCCCAGGTAAGCAATAATACGGCCATGGAGCTTGAAGACAGGTCAGATTCTCAATTTAGTTCAGAGTGATCTCATAGGGTTTACCACATAGGATGTGAAGGTCAGGAAGAAGGTAAGGGAAGTACAAGGCTTTGGGGGCCTAAAGTTTTAATTAATACATTCAGCAAATATTACTGTAAATTTCTTAGAGTTTATGAGGCAAGATAGCTGAGGCCTGAGGGAAAACAAGAGTAAGACAAATAAATGAGGAGGCAGAAGGAAAATGTCCTAGCCTTGCCCACATGCACTTACAAACACAAAGGCCAGCCTGGTCCTCCAAAGGCCAACTAGATTTGTCACACATCACCCAACAGCCCCTGGTACACGCAGACACCTTTCAGGTCTACCGTCCAACTTACCCACTACCCAGACTGACCTGCCCAGTGTTGGTTTCCAGTGACTCCTTGTTAACTAGAACTTTCTGAGTCTGCTTCTGCCAAGGCCAATAAATAACCAGCTGCAAGACTTTATGTTAATGTTACAGGTGTTCCTTGATGGCAACGCCTTGCAAATTAAACCACTGATACATTCATTCAGCCAGAAAATGTTTATTGAGTACCTACTGTATGCCAGACACATTACTGAACAAGGGTAATAAAAGCAATGGTCAGGTTCAAAATCCATGCGTTAATACAGAGAAAATACTGGAAATATAGAAAAAATACTGGAAAATAAGCAAAGTATAGAATATGTTGGATAATAAAGGATGAAGAGGAAAACATGAACTCAGGAAGGGGAATAGGATGAGGGTGGTAGTTTTAATTTTATATAAATTGCATCTTGGACACTCGAGGTATCATAAACTAGTATTCTACTTTTAAAATGATGAATGTGGTGCAAATACAAAAGTCTTCCTCACTTGAAGTTAAAACATTTGCCTCCAGAGAAGGTTAACAGGGAATGTTAATTCTTCTCTCTCCAGATGTCNNCCTTTAAAAGGAACTGTCTTTTTATATTAAAACACGAGGACAGTAGCCTTTGGAAAAGATGTTCACTCTAATTAAAATGGAGGGATTAGCCACCCCAGAATATTTGCCAAGCCTAGGAAGGTAATTTAATGAAGTGTATACAATTTTATCTGGCTTTAATTTTTAATGAGATAATTTATAATGTGTGCCTATTTCTCTCATATACCTGCATTGGCCTAATGGTGAACCTGTTTACAAAGCCTGGAATGGAACAGGGGTTTGGATCCATTGGTCGGCACTAGAGCTTCATGCCTGCCTTTCAGACCCCTTTAGCTTTAGAAGGATTCGGTTCCCAGTTTGAGACTCTGAAAGGCAGCAAGGTTCTGAAAAGGAAAAGATGTCTTGAGAAATCTACTTTGAAACGAGTTGGTTAGTTCCCAGTTGGTTAGTCCCTAGTTGGTTAGTCCCTAGTTGGTTAGTCCCCAGTTGGTTAGTCCCCAGTTGGTTAGTCCCTTTGTTGTTTAGTCCCTAGCTGGTTAGTCCCTAGTTGGTTAGTCCCTTTGTTGTTTAGTCCCTAGATGGTTAGTCCCTAGATGGTTAGTCCCCAGTTGGTTAGTCCCCAGCTCATTATTCCCTTTATTGTTTAGTCTCTTTGTTGTTTCCTGCATCTAACCCATAAATACCCATTGTGCATTGGTATCCAAGGGCTTGCATGTTTGAATAAAAGATAGTACACTTTATATGATAGTAAGCACAGTGTGATGTGGACTGTGCCACAAAAATTATAAAATAGTAATTACCATTTGGATTTTCCGTTTTTTTCAAGCNCACATCATGATTGGGTTTTCCAGACAACTGAGAGCAAGCATGGATGGGTATCATGCTTTGACTAACAAAGTGGAATGGGAATGACAGCATAGTATTAAGGTTTTTTTCAATATATATTTTACTTACATGTATCAATTATACAATTCCATATGTGCATACACCATTCACTGATCAAATCCAATTTTCATTTAGCCCTATCCTTTCTATTAATAACCTTGACACTATTAGAGTTTCAAGTAGACTAACTCTAGCTTCCACATGTGAGAAAGATTTCATCCCCGTTTTTCTGGTTAGCTTGCTTCACATAATAAAAGACTCCAGTTGATTTTGCTGCAAATGACAGGATTCTGCAAGTGTACCTAGGCCACATTTTCTTTATTAATTCCTCTGTAGAGGGGCACTCAGGCCAGCTCTTCNTCCCAGCCCAATAAACATGAGCATCCAGGTATCTTTTTGGTATATTGTTTCCTTTGCTTTGAGTATCCATTTGTGTGGTGTATCTGTGTTGCATTGTTAAGGGGCAACTGTACCTCATAAGATACATTGTTACCATCAGCATATGAAACTGTATTTTCTCCATGGTCTCACCAGCATGCTTGTTTTGAGTCTCCTAAGTTCAGTGATATTGCTTTAATTTCTCCTAGAATGACTATTCACCCCAAATAGGGCACCCATGACAGATCAGGGAAATGATTCTATCCAAGTCCAGCTTGTGAGCCAGTGAATTTACTTAAAGACGCATTGCTAAGTCACAGGAGCATGAGGGAGCCCAAGATCAGCGGCAGCATTGAGAAGTCGCATCCCAGAATGGGTGACTACCTCCCAGAAGCTGAATTAAATAGAGTGCCCCCTTCAGCTAGCAATCTCTCCCTCGCATGCTTTAGTTCCAGCATCCCCCAAGACCACAGGCAGCGGAACAGAATTACATGCATCTAGAAGGGGCTGTGGGAGGAGGGGAGGGGCTGGCATCTCAGCTGAGGGTTTGGTGACTCTTCCTACACCCTCCTCCTATAAGGAAACATCTACTGGGTCTTCCACAGGTAGCCACAGCCCCTCTGATTGAGACAGTAACAGCCATGTTATGCCCAGAGGACAGTGTTCCACAGTTAATATAGTTTCAATTTACATTTTCCTGATGGTTATGAATGGGAATTTTTTTTTCATTTATTTATTGGCCATNTGTGTTTCTTCCTCAAAGTCAGGTCAGCTCAGATCATTTGCTACTTTATTTTTCACTACATTACTTATCTTTTAGCCATTTTTTCACAGCGATTCTGGATATTAATCTCCTATCTGATGAAGCTGCAAANACTTTATCTACTTCTGAGGGTTGTCTGTTATGCTGTGGCCTGTTTCCTTTGCTGTACAGAAAGTCCTTTTAGTTCAATGTAATCCCATTTGTCCACTTTGCTTTTGTTTCCTGTATTGTGTGTGTGTGTGGGTGGGGATCTATCAAGATAATTGTTAACTCTAATAGTATCTTAAAGTAGTTCTGCTAAGTTTTCACCAACCTAAATCTTGCATTTGTGTTTTGGGTCCATTTTGGGTTGACTTTTCTACAGGGTAAGAGACGAGGCTTGAGTTCCCAATCTTCTACATGTGCCTAGCTGGATTTCCCAGCATCCCTTGCTAAAATGGCTGCCTTTTCCTAATTATTTTTTGGAGGGACAGCTTTGACTCCCTAAGCAAGAGTTTGTCTGGACACCTCTCTCCACTGATCTTCCTGTTTGCTTTGGCTGACATGCTTTCTTGGTTACTGTGGCTCCACTGTGAGAACTGAGGTCAGGGGGTTTTATTTTGATGCCAACATGTCTGTCGGTTGTGTTCAAGATTTCTTTGGCTATTTGGAGGGGATTGGATCAATAATTGTATACATATGGATTTTAGGGTTGTTTTTCTTTCTTGTCCTATGAAGATTGCCACTAGTATTTCCACAGGGATTTACTGAGTTTCTTCGGGTAGTTGGGGTGGTTTACCAGCACTCATTTTCTGACCCATGGTACAGGAGGTCATTATTTCATCAGCATTTTGTAGTTTTCACTTTAGATGGAAGGTTTTTACTTGTGTGGTACAGTTTATACCTAGGTGTTTGCTTCTTTTGTAGATAAGTGAATAGGGTTGCTTTTGTGTTTTCTTTCTCAACAGATTCATTATTGCTATATACAGAAGGGAACTGATTTTTGTATTTTCATTACGTTATTGTTACTTTAATAAATTCATTTATCAATCCAAGTATTCTTTCAGTGGATCCTTCAAAATATACATGGAGGCAGAGAGTATTTATAATCATGGATATGTCTTGTATTCCTTTTCTTGTCTGATTACTCTGGTACAGACTTCAGTGATATATTGAATATAACAAAAAGTGGAGTCTTGAGATGAGAATATGAGGGTTTCTGAATATAGAGCTGCCCAAACATAAATAATACTTCCTTCTCAAGATGATCCTGGCTCCGACATGGTGCCAGACAGAGGTGATCTGAGACCCTGTGTGGACTGTGAAATGTGCCAGTAGATAATTGAATTAGTTGCTGTTCTTATTGCTGGGACAAAACACCCAACAAAATCANATTAAGGAAGAGTTTGTTTTAGCTCGGAATCAGAGGGGATTCAGCCCATCATGGTTGGGAAGGGACAGTGGTGACAGCTTGAGGCAGCTAGTACATCATGTCCAAGGACAGAGAGCAGAGAGATGAGTATTGATTCTCCTATCACTTCTTCCTTTCTAAACAACTTGGCATCCCAGTGTGTGGGGTGGTACAGCCCACATTTAGGACAAGTCTTCCCACTTCAATGAACCCATTCTAGAAAATTGCTCATAAGTTTATCTTAGATTGACTCCGTACCCTGTCAAGTGGACAAATCATAACTGCCACACCTGTGCTGGTAGAATTCTCCAGAACTCTTCCAGGNCATCCCTGCAGACAAGAGTCTGCTCCTCCCCCAGCTGTGGGACTGCNGTGGAAGATGCTCTGGNGTTAGTGAAGGACCTCTGCTCCAGGATTCACTCACATGAAAACGCCAGCATACACCAAGTTCCTTTGCTTCTTCCTGGAGTGTGAGTATCTGCAC
>LZPO01055389.1:27626-38049 GCA_001675575.1 Neotoma lepida
AGCATTGATCTCTCTCTGCTTCCTGACCATAGATGCAATACAACCAGCTGCATCATGCCCCCAATACTGTGCCTTCTCAACTGTGGTGAGCTGTATCCATTCAAACTATGGCTTAAATTAACCNCTTCCTTCCTTGAGTTGCGTTTGTCAGGGATTTTTTTTTTTACAGCAACAGGAAATAGTAACCAATACAGTGAGTGATTTCATGCTGGGACAGAATGACAGAGAGAGACTGTGTGGTAAGACAGGAAGGCAGAACAATTCAGGGTTAAGGCTTAGTCCTNCTGTATAACAACAACTGCTCTTGTAGGAACTAACCAGGGTCCCATAATAACTATAGTAATCCCTCCCCAGGGCAGCATTCCTCAGGCACCTAATGACCTTCCACTGGGCCACAGTTTGTGAAGATTCTTTCACCTCAACATGCCACTCTCGGGACCAAACCTCTAACATGTNAGCCTTTGGAGGATACCTTTCTATCATAATCCAAACCGTAGCAAGACCCCAGTCAGTGTTNTGGGAAACATGGTAATAAACCCAGACAACTGTAAGTTCCTGAGAAAACATGATTTCCTTCTCCATATACACAATGTCATTTCTTGATTCTTCCTGAAGGAATGTGGCCAAGATTCCTGGGCTGGTGGCTGCCATCATCTTTGAACCTCTGCATCCACTGATGTCAGGACTTCTTGTTCTCTGATGAAAACAGCNCACAGGTTCCAATGACTATAGTTGGGTTTTCTGTNCCATGTTGCTATCGCTAACTGATGCATGGTTACTGGCTATAGGACCTGGGGAAATTTATAATAAATAGTGCCAGCCCTTCTGAAATACTCTGAAGACTAGAAAGAGGCCAAACAGCTCAGGCTGTGTGTGACCTTTGTGTGACTTCTTACAGTATTTTGATGTTCATTCCCTATCTAAAGAACTTTGGTACTTCCAAGGATGCCAAATTGTGGTGGTATACACCTGAAATCCCAGCAGTTGGGAAGTAGAGGTGAGAGGATCCAAAATTCAAAGCCATCCTTGGCTACATAGAGAGCTAGAGGCCAATTTGAGCTATATGAGATCCTGTTTTAAAAAACAGTNAAAAGAAAATTAGGTCTCTCTAAAACCATAGTGTATTTTGGGATATTGATAATTTCTTATAAAAGTAAACCAGTCCTTTCTGTGCAACCTAGCAATCATTTATGTTGGTAAATTAATCCCAGGGAAATTAAAACCTATGTTCATATACACACAAAATAAATCTGCCCATGAATATTCATAACACCTCTATCTGTAATAGTGAACACCAAAGGCCAATCCAAGTGTCTGTCAGAGCATGAACAAATGGCTAAATGAACCTTGGCTTCATACAGTGAGATGTAAGAGCCAGCAATAAAAAAAGAATGAAAATGAAGTTAACTGTAAATACAGAAACAGATTAGGTGGACCTCCAGGCATCGTGTTTACCGAAAAGCATCAAACTCAGGGTTTACATACTCATGTAGGCCATTCTTGGCTGCTGCAGNAGAACTCCACAGGCTGGGTAACTCCTAGATGAAAGAAATTAATTCCTCAAAGTGCTTGCGACTGGGAAGTCAGGGCATGAGNTTCTCATGAAGGACTTCTGGTATCATTAGATGACAGAGCAGATGACAAGGGAGGTTGTCACCCTGAGTCTCACTAGTCTTGACATTTGGGAAGCACAGCTTATAGAAAGCATCAGAGAGAGTAGACTTGTTAAAAACACAGGTCTATTTTCTTCACCTTTTTACCTGGAAGTCTGGAGTAGATCTTGTCTAACAACCTGGTGATCTCTTTGCTATTCTCTGGAGCCAGCCTTCCTAACCCCTGGCCCACCCCCCAACATCATGAACATTGCTTAGGCCCTAATCCTGAGCTTAGTCTCTCCTTGAATAGAACCCAGCCTTATGAAAAGATCTCATGCATCTGATGGGAATGTCTTTCTGAATATGTGTTGCTCTGATTGGTTGATAAATAAAGCTGTTTGGCCAATGGTGAGGCAGAATAAGGTTAGGCGGGACATTCTAACTAGAGAGAGAGGAGAAGAAAGTAGAGCTGGGCAGATGCCATTCTGCCATCTAGAGAACAGCATGTAGCAGTACACAGGTAAAGCCACGGAACACGTGCTGACATAGATTTATAAAAATGGGTTAATTTAAGATGCAAGAGCTACCTAGCAAGAAGCCTGCCACAGCCTTAGTTTAAAAATAACATAAGCCTCTGTGTGTTTACTTGGGTCTAAGCGGCCGCGGGAGCTGGGCGGTACCGAACAAATTTTCACATGCATCCTCCACCAATAGAATTTCTCCTTATGCTTGTCACAAACCCTTCCTCCCTAGACCCTGACCCCAGTACTGCTTATCAGNCAATAGAATCTGTTCTATAGGTGCTTTGCTACTTTGCAAGGGAGTATCCATGTAACTATGTCTAGAGCTTTGTTGTGATAATTGTCATGTGGAGACTTTTCCTAAAGTTTTACTGTGTTTAAATGTGTAAGAACAATAAACCATGAGGTCAGACTCTGGAAGTTTTGGCCCAATGCCTGTTAAAGTGGTGTTGAATCCAATTTCATTCTTTACCTTGCAGGCAGACCTTTCCTGTTAGGTCTCAAACTCAGGACAAATGNTTGACNNGGGTGTNTATNTAACATATNAAAGAGGACTCTGGCCACTAGTCTCCCTCAGTCCTTACCTGTTACAGAGTCCTGGCTCCTCAGCANCTTTCATCCCTCCCACTACCCTAAAACTCTCCAGCCCAGTCAGTGGGCTGGGTTTCCCTTCCCTAGCCTCTGATCCTTTTATAACCTCAACCATTTTGGCTACCAGTCTCTTGGTGCTTTTGGCCTCTTGGTCTCTGGGTTCCNGGGTATTCTNTTTGCTCCTCTCTCTTCTCTTCCTCTCTTGTCCTCCCTACCCCNTCTTCTCANGANGCNGGTTAGCCTGGACTCTTCCAGATGNCTCTCACTATTTCTCCCTCATATCTACAATAAACCTTCTCCACCATACTGAGGAGTGTCACATCCTCTTTTTTTTTTTTCCAGTTTTCCTGCCAGCCATGATGCTTGCAGGGCTCCAGATGTTGACATGAGGGCATGCCTTTATAGTCTCATCTGCCCCTTACAGTGGTCCCACTTCCAAATAACACCAGCATGTAAATTCCAGCATTAGTCTAACACAGAGGTCCTCAACCTGTGGGTCATGACTTCTTTGGCAAACCCCTATCTCCAAAAATATTTACATTATGATTCATAACATAGCAAAATTACAGCTATAAAGCAGCAATGAAAATAATTTTTATCGTTATGGGTCACCACAACATGAAGAATTGTATTAAACTGTTGCAGCATTAGGAAGGTTGAGAACCACTTGCCTAACACATCAAAAAGACCATCCACCATGATCAAGTAGGTTCATCCCAGAGATGCANAGATGGTCAACATATGTAAATCAGTGAATGTAATCTACCATATAAACANACTAAAAGACAAAANCNACATNATCATCTCATTAAATTCAGAAAAGGCCTTTGACAAAATGCAATACCTCTTCATTGTACATTGTGTAAAGGTGTATTGCTGTGATTGGTGTAATAAAAAGCTGAGTGGTCAATAGCCAAGCAGGAGGTATAGGCAGGACTTTGGGCACAGAGAGAGGAAGGAGGAGGCGATAATCGAGGCACAGGGAGACATGAACAAATCATGGAGGGAGTTGGACAGACAGAATGAAAGAAAGGTAAAAAGCCACATGGTAAGATGTAGATTAAGAGAAGCAAGTTAATTTAAGTTATAAGAGCTAGTGGGACAAGGCTAAGCTAAGGCCGAACTTCCATAATTAATAAGTCTCTGTGTCATTATTTGTGAGCTGGTGGCCCAAAGGAAAGTCTGACTACATTGGAGAGAATAGAATACAAGGGTCATATCTCAAAATAATAGGGGTGATTTATAGTAAGCCCATAGCCAACATCAACCTTAAATGGACAAAATCTCAAAGAAATTTCCACTAAAATCAGGAACAAGATAAGGTTGTCTACTCTCTGCGTACCTATTCAATATAGCACCTGAAGCCTTAGCTAAAGCAACAAGACAGGTGAAAGAGATCAAAGGGATACAAATAGGAAGGGGAAAAGTCAAAGTTATGTTTATTTGCAGATAATATGGTTGTATATACAAATGATCCTTAAAAAGTCCACCAGGAAACTCCTACAGCTGATAAACACTTTCAGCAAAGTAGCAGGACACAAAATTAATACCCAAACATCTGTAGCCTTCCTATATATACAAATCACAAAGGGATTGNGAAGGAAATCTAGAAACAATACCATTTACAATAACCAAAAGAACAACAACAAAACCAGAGAGACACTAACAAAGCTAATGAAANACTTGTATGATAAAAATTTTGAGACATTGAAGAAAGAAATTGAAGAAGATATCAGAAAATGAAGAGATCTCCCACACTCATGGATCAGTAGGATTAATATAGTGAAAATGGCCATCCTATCGAGATCAATCTACAGATTCAATGCAATCCCTGATCACTGTTCCAACACAATTCTTTACAGACCTTCAAAGGACAATTTTCAGCTACATATGGGAACACAATAAACTCGAGAGTAAAAAGCATCCTGAATATTAAAAGAACTTCTAGAGGTGTCACCACCCCCATCTCAAATTGTATGACAGACTTATAGTACCATAAACAGCATGGTATTGGCACAAAAACAGACACATTGATCCATAGAATCAAATGGATGACCCGGACATAAATCCACATGCCTATGGACACCTGATGCTTTATACAGAAGCCAGAAACACACACTGGTAAAAAGATGGACTCTTCAACAAATATTAATCAATCTGGACGGCTGCATCTAGAAGAATGCAAACAGATCCATACGTATCACCCTGTGCAAAACTCAACTCCAAGTGGGTTGAAGACTGTAAGGCCAGATATACCGAATCTGATACAAGAGAAAATGGAGAATAGTATTGAACTCATTAGCATAGAAAAAGACTTTCTGAACAGAAGATCAATGGCACAGGCACTAAGATCAACAATTAAGAAATGAGACCTCATGAAACTGGAAACTTTCTGTATGACAAAGGACATCATTACTCAGAAAAAGTGGCAGGCTACAGAGTGAGAAAAGATTTTTTTACCAACTACACAATTGAAAGAGCACTAATACATAAAGAACATAAAGAACTAAAAAAAAATAAAGAACTAAAAAAAAAATAAACTAGACATCAAGAAAACAAATGACCCAGTTTTAAAAATGGGATACCAGTCCAAACAGAGAATTCTCAAAAGATGAAATGAAAATAATAAATGGCTNAGAGGAACTTAAAGAAATGCTCAACTTCCTTAGTCATCAGTTGTTGTTTGGATTCTAACAGCTCCCTCGGGTGAGGGGGTCAGAAGATGTGGCATCAACGACTCAGACACTGGGAATCCGTTGAAAGCAAATAATGAACTCTTTTATTCAGTAACAGGGAAGGCCTTATATACCCTCCTCCCAGCACCCAGTCTGTGTGGTCGTCTCTCATTGGCTGGGCATGATCAGGAACTCTGACATCGATCAGGACCTCTTACAGCTCCTGTTGCTAGGCCCTCAGGCAGACCCCAGGTTGGCTCTTAAGGAGTATGCACATTATGTGCATGCCTTGGCAACTGGTCTGAACCAATTTCCTCAACCCTATGGGTCTGTCCTACTACAATCAGGAAAATGCAAACCAAAACTGCTTTGAGGTTTCATCTTACACTTGTCAGAATGGCTAAGATCAACACAACACATGACAGCTCATGCTGGTGAGGATGTGGAGTAAGAGGATCACTCATCCACTGCTGGTGGGAGTGTGAAGTTGTACAGCCACTATGGAAATCAGTGTGGCAGTTCCTCAGGATGATGGGAATCAATCTACCACAAGATCCAGCATCCACTCTTGGGCATAAACCCAAAGGATGCTTCATCCTACTACAGACACACTTGCTCAACCATGCTCATTGCTGCTCTATACATAATAGCCAGAAATTGGAAACGGCCTAGATGTCCACCAATAGATGAATGGATAGAGAAAATGTGATATATACANAATGGAATATTACTAAATCATTAAAAGTGAGATTCACAGGTAAATGGATGAAGCTTGAAAAAAAAATCATCCTGAGTGAGATAATCCAGATCCAGAAAGACAAATATGACATCTATTTGCTTATATATGGATATTAACTGTTAAGCCTTTGATAAGCACACTACAATCCATACAACCACAGAAGTTCAGTATAGATGTATAGAGTAAGGAACTAGTTGGGAGGAATGAACCTCCCTAGAAAGAGGAAATAGAATAGATAGTTATGGATTGACAAGAGGGTGGCTAGAACAGGAGGATCAAATGAGGAGGGAGAGGGAAGAGGAGTAAAGGAGGGAATACCAGGAGGGACAGCTAAACCTAAGGGCCATTTGAGGAGTTGTATGAAAACCTAACACANTAGAAGCTTCCATATATATAAAAGAGATCTAAATGGAATTGCCAAATAATGGGGGAAACAGAGCCCCAATTGGATACCTCTCTCCACTGAATGAAGCTCCTAGTACTGGAAATAAGTTACATCTAATTGAGTTGCTGGCTAAAGGAGCCCCATGGGAACCCCCAGACAACCTAGGCTATTGCCAAGGTTATTGGTTGTTCTCCACAAACTGATGGTAAGGCTCAATTGCTGACGACAACACCTACACAACTTATTGAACACAGAGAATTTGAGCTGGTGCCTACCTAGAGCCTTTACCCCTACGGGCTCATGTTCTTGGTACTAGAAGGTACTCTGCATGCTACCAAAGGAAAAAAGTAAACACTAACTCAGCTACAAAACCTTTGATTTACAATAGTGTCCTACTTGCAAGATGCACTAATGCAATAGTGGCACAAAGCTTATGGGAGTAACCAACCAATATCTCATTGGATTTAAAGCCCACTTTATGAGAGGGAACCCATCTCTAATTCTGCTTGACTGGACAATGACCTGAAACCAAATATGCNAGAGACTGAGGGAAAAATCAAATACTACTGTTCTGCTAAAGGAACATAGCAATAAAATGACTTCTAATGACATTCTCTTATACTCATAGATCAATGCATTGCTCAGACATCATTAAAACAGCTTTCTCCTATAGCAAATGGGAATAAATACCCCAGAGCCAGACAATATGTGGAGAGTAAGAGACCCTAGAACACTCAGTCTTAAAAGGGCTTCTCCATTAAATCCTTCTCCCTGAGGAAGAAGAGATGGAAAGAGTGTAAGAGCCAGAGGGGATGGAGGACACCAAGGAAACAAGGCTTCTAAACACAGCAGGACCAATGCATATAAGAACCCAGAGATTGTGGCAGCATGCACAGGGCCTGCACCAGACAGGGGCCCAGAGCTGGGAGTGGAAGTGGACACAAGCCCCACCCTAACCAGAAGCTATCTCCAACTGTGAACCACTTGCAAAGGAAAAATTCATTTTCTCCAATAGAGTCTCACTGGAGATACAAACCACTCTNAAANGTAGGTGCCATGCTCAGTAGTAGATGGGCAACATAAAATGAACTCAGTGGCTTCTTGGAGGTTCTTTGTCTCATAATATTGTGTCAGGGCTTCCCCCACATTACAGGTCCTTTGAGTATGTCTTATGGCTTCTGTTTCTGTGTTTTTATGGATGTCCTGTGTTTATGAATGTGTGTGTCTTGCATCTAGACATGTTTCTTGTGGTTTTCTTTAGCTCTTTCTTTTTCTGTTTTGCCCTATCCATTTGTCTGCTTTTGTTTAATTTAATTTAATTTAATTTCACTATTATTCTTTAAATGCCTGTTTGTTTCCTAAAGAGGGAAGGAAGGGTGTGGGTTCAGATGGGAGGGGTGGTAGGGAGGAGCTAGGAGGAGCAGGAGGAGGAGAAACTGTAATCAGAACAGACTGTACAAAAAAAACTGCTTTCAATTAAAGAAAAATGTTAAAAAAAAGTTTCCAGTGCAAAAACTTTTGGGGAACACCCTCAAACTACAACATATATTCTATGATTCCATTTACCTAACATCCTTGAAATTTCAAAAGTGTGGAAAAGGTCTCAGAAAANAAAATTCAGAAAACCCAGTAAAGCCAAGCACAGTGGTATACGCTATACATCTCAGCAAGAGACTTAGAACCTCAAGTCCAGGCTCAACTATTGCAAACTTGCCTCAAAATTCAGAAAAATACAGAGGTACAGAACTGATTAGTGGTGGCTGGGGGATAGGGACAGTGGAGGAACAATGTGACTAGAAAGTGACAGAGCCAGGGAGGATTTCGTATCAATGGCACTATTCGGAATATTAATTGTGGTGGTGATAATTGATCTGTGTGGGATCAGTCTATACAGAAGTAGCACAGGAGATGGAGCTCATCAGTAGAGCATTTACTGAGCATACCTGAGGCCCCGGGTTCATCCTCTAGCACCATAAAAAATACTCACAGAACTATAAACACACATACACAAATGAGTATGTAGAAAAACTAGTGGCACNGACTGAGTCTCTCTAGTCTAGTTAACATCACTAGCCTAGGACAATGGACTGGCTTATATGTGCTCCTGGATGGTTATATAAGATGCCACAATTGGAGGACGACAGAAGAACAACTTTCTGTGAGACTGTAATTGCTTCACAATAAAAGGTTTTGTTTTGTTTTTAGACTCAGTCTTAATGATCCAACAAAGAAACAACTGATGATCCAGACTTTCTTGTCTGACTGGAATCTCCATTCACTATTNTAAAACTTTCTCACACAGATAGGTGCTGGTGGTAGAGATCAGGATATCATCATAATGAGCAAGGATGTAGCCATTGAGCTCCAACCTAAGGTGTTGAACCTAAAGTCTGAGGGGTATTTGACCTTGTTTAAATTATTGTAACCTAACAAGAAGAAAGGAGGGAAGGAGGGGGGGGAAGGAGGGAAGGAAGGAAGGAAGGAGGGAAGGAAGGAAGGAAGGAAGGAAGGAAGGAAGGAAGGAAGGAAGGAAGGAAGGAAGGAAGGAAGGAAGGAAGGAAGGAAGGAAGGACTGTTTGCATAAACGTATAACCATCCTTTGGACTTAGAAATGAATGATCAGGAAACAAAATATTTTAATAAATGTTTAGTTAGGAAATTGATCTAAGGAGTCTGATTCAAGCATTGATCATTGTTGAATTAACAAAGTGTACAGAAATATATAGATATAAAATTTTAAGTCACTAATGCAGTTCATGGAAAGTCCATATTCAATTTTTTAAAAATATTTGTTTGTTTGCTTGTTTTTGGTTTAGGGATAAGATGTCCCTAGGTAGCCCCGGCTGGTCTCGAACATGAGCTTTTCCTGTTTCAGCCCCCTGAGTTGGGATTACAGTCACTTGCTACCACATCCTTCTATCTCCCAGTTACTTTTCATAGACCAAAGACAGACTCTTGTCACTCACCACATAATTAGTCATTGGTCAAAAAGATGAAATTAACAAGTTAGGACTATTAAAGAAGCTACATAAANACAGCCTGCATTTTCCTGGGAAGACGAATTATACATATTTAAAGGAGAGCAGGAAATGCCAGAGAAGTCTTTGCACTCACTCTTGCAGGAGAAGAAAAGAAGAGCTATCCACTGAGCTTGTCACAGTTNCCCAGNATGAGCTAGGCACTCATGATTCAATCACAATCCTTGTCTCCATCTNCAGGGAGNTGAAAATTTTACTTTTTTTTCAGTCAGTCACTTGATTATTTATGAAAGTAGCTATGGGCAAAATTCCACATCAAATAAAGTGGGGAGTCTACATTGTTAAAACTTTGAAAACAATTACTGTGACCAAAGCAGACATGCTATATAATGTTATGCCCAGATCATGGGGACCCCAAAAGACCACCATGGAGACTGAATCCCATATGTAAAAGCAAAGAGCCTTTATTTTCAAACTCAGAGGTTGAACTCTGTCGGATGCAGCAGTGGTGAGAGCAGAGAGCCCAGAGCCCAGGCAGGGTGGGGGTTTTACCATAGCAGAGGTTGGGGTGAGGGGATTTCCAGGGTTCAGGACCTTGATTTGGTGACATTTGTCTAGGGGTATGGGGAATGTTTGGAATGTCAGGTATTTCNTCTTAGATGCAGGTCCCACTGGGTGGGGTCAGCTTATGGCTTTTCCTGGGTCCAAGTGTTGCCTGCCAGAAGCTGTGTCTGGGCCTCTAAGCCTGTCATGGCAGCTGTGAGGTCAAGCTGTTTTGGGGCCCCCCACATATAAATGCTGTGTAGAATTATCTTGGGAAGAACATAAAAGATGAAGCAGATAAACTGGCTTTAGGCACCTAGTGTATTGAAGCTTAAGGACAATTGCTTATTAAAAGGAACTAAGGTGGACATGGTAGGGAGCTCTTGTCCCACAGCA